>PVJC01011945.1:0-40573 GCA_004026665.1 Murina feae | reverse complement strand
GTTCCAGTTCAGTGACCTGCAGTTCCTATTGATTTAAGTGATGAATTATCTACACTGCAATGTATTATTAACTTTATTTTGTCTCTTATTCCTTCCGCATTCATGCATCAAAATAATAAAGCACCATTCACAGACTAAAAGGATCCATTTCCCTTCTCACATTTCCCAGAAGGGTGAAGCCACCACACAACAGAGAGGTAATTACACGGAGCTGGGGGTGGGGGCTGGATATTTATTTGGCTTATGAATTATTTATCTAAGTTGTGAATGTGGGGGAGGGTTGGGACAGGGATCTTGAGTGGCCCAGATCTGAATCGAGAACAGTGGGACTCTGGGGGGAGGTTAATGAAGACAAGCGAAGATTAGAATCTTGGAGATCCTATAGAAATAAAATAGCCTCCTCAAAAGGTCATGATCTGGAAACCTATTTGCCCATTCTGAAGCTGACAGGATGGGTTTGGGCGAGGTGATGGTGCAGTGAAAGGAAGGAAGCGAGGGAAGAGAGCATTGTCAATTTCTCTTGCAATGTCCTCTATCCAGCTCTGCTCTGCATACTGCCATAGCAGACCGACCCAGCAAGGTCAGGTCCTAGTGAGACGTGGACCTGTGGATACAGCCCCCTATCACCTGTTGAGAAGTTGCCTTCCTCTGCATATAATCTGGTAGGACCTTTGCTTGGCTAAACGCATGGCCCAAGCTCAGCCAATGAGAGTCTCCATTCAGGGCATCCAAATTTTAGGCAAAGGGACCGAAAAAACAGGATGTAGTTGGCATCTCTCATTAGCATGGGTGCCTGGGCACAACAGTTGAGTGATGCCTGCTTTCAGGACCCTGTGAAGACGATCAGTGCCTGTCTTTGCAAGCCCCCTTTTTTTTTTAACCCTCCCTTTGATTCCATGATGCTCCACCCCATATGTTTTCAAAAAATCCCCTTTTATTAAACTAGATTTGTTGTGTTTTGTTGCTTTCAACCAGAAAACTCTGGCTAAGCAGCCAAAGGAGTGTCTGGAGCGTCACTGAGCCCTGAGGGATGGCAACGGGGAAGAGGGAGGTGCTGGGGATCTTGTCCACGTCTCATGCAACCATCAAGCAACAATCACACAAATGGAAGGCGGGCAAGAGAAATTGGCAAAGCACTGCTCCGTCACTTTCTCCTAGTTCTAGTGCGAACTGAACCCAACCTCCTGCCTCCAGATTCTTGGTGGGGTAACCCCAAAGCCAGAAAGCCTGGAGAGACACCCCATCTGGCAACCCCACCCAAAGGAAGACCTGAGGCCAAGCACCCGCCTATGAGTCAAACCCAGAGCAGATGGGGAGACACCCAAGACCTCCCAGTTGGAAAGGGAAGGGGAGGAGGCTAACTGTGCAACAGTTTCCATGGGGGGTGACCTGGACGCCCCTTAGAGGCTTTGTGGGTGGAGGCCAGGCTCACCTAAGGCTGCTCCCATTTTGTGACTCATGGCTCAGCAGGCAGCCTTCACAGGAAACGGACACCACACCATTTTATCGTAGTCCCTACTTGCCACCCTTCATTCACCCGATTCAGACATAAGAGCCTTGGGCCTTCCTTCCTTTTCTTCTCTGCTCACTGCCCCTCCTGAAGTGAAGAGCATAGAGCTGGGGGTCCCAGAGGCAGAGCCTGATCTTACCATCAGCCTCGCCCCTACAAGAACTCCAGAGTGGCCAGCCATGCCAGAGAAATGAGTTCTTCCTCCTTCCTGAACTTCACCAAACAAGGAGAGGAGCATCAGAAAACCAGTGTGATTAGATTATATGGAAGAGGGTCAAAGATTAAAAATCGCTGCCTCTCATTATTAGAGCAGAGATGATAGATTCAGACCAGAGCACAAAAGAAAATACATTATTTCAAAACAGGATATGAAACCCAGTCCCAGGTGATTAGTCTCTGTTAAGTAAATTTACTATCTAATCTTTTAGCTGTCTCCCGAAATTGCTGGTCCCAGACCCCCCTCCCTCCTCAGTTGGAAGCTTAACCTTGGGCGGGTGCTGTCATCCGCCCAGACTCCATCAGCACGTTAATGGAACTGGGACTCGTCTCATGGGAATAGGGGGTGGGTTGGGGGGCGGGGAGCTGGAGGCAAATGCACCTCATAACAAAAACAGGATATGTGCGCCTCACTCCAGCAGGGGAAGGATAAGGATGTAGGGGTGGGGGGCTGTGCTGGTTGTGGTGCAGAGCCAGGCCCATCAACCGGGAGACAGTTCTGCGGAGTCACTTTGGGATACGTCTGGAGAAACCAGACCCTCCTCTGTCTATGCAGCCCCAAGGGGCCCACATGCCAAGGAATCCCCTGCTCCCGGGTCATTCTCCAACCAGAGCAGCCTTCAAAGCTTTGATTTGAAATGAACGCTGCTCTGCAGGCCAAACACCGCAGGCCTGTGCTGGGGCCCTCGGACAAGATGTGCACTTGGAGGCCAGACAGGCTCACAGCACCATCCGTGCATGGAGAGAACAGAGAAAACAGAGCCGGTGAAAGAGAGCGCCTGTTTCTCCGTATCTTCCTTGGCTTGGGTGCCACTGATAACAGGGGTCCAAGAATCCCAGAGGTAGGGAATGTCAAACCCAAAGCAAGCCCTTCTTTCTCTATTTACCAAAAGGAACTCTATCTTTCTCTTTCTTTTTTTTTCTTTCTATGCTTCGCTATTTTCTCATCATCTGTTTAGTCTAAAAGGCTGAATGATTGCACAAAGAAAGTTCTCTCCAAGAATGAGTTTTCCAGAAAAAGCTCTTCAGAGCAGCGGCGTGTGTACAGTGCTGGCCGCAGCCTGGAGAATGGGGCATGTGTTCGGCAGGAGGGGCCGGAGCGGAGCCGGCTCCCCGAAGGATTCCGGAGGTGCTCTGTTTGTGTGATTTATCCCTTCTGGAAAATCCAAACATACAGACGCGCCTGCTGCAGCAGCCAGGCCCAGGCAGGGACGGCCCCCAACAAAGCGCGCGCATACCAGTCTCCGTCCCGGGGGCTTTCTCCATTTGAACCTTGTGGGTTTCAACCAGAGCACATGGAAGGGAGGGAGATGTCATTTTGCTGGGGATCAAAGAGTGTCGTTTCTCTTCCTCCCCTTAGTCCTCAGGGCACTTCATAAAGAAGCCAGGGAGAGCAGAAACAGGGCAAAGAGGGACTTCTTTTCGGCTCCTGGGATTTCAGAACTTGACATCGTCATCTTGCTCATCGGGGAAGAAAAGTACCCAATTCTGAGGCCCCAAACTTCTAAAGAGCGGGACTCAAACCCTTAGCCGTTTCATGTAGTCATCGTTCGTACACAGGAGGTTTTATTCCCATCATGGAAGAGCCGGGCCAGCTCTGCATGCCTTTGAAACTCCAGCCCCCGCACCTCTGCTTCCCCCTGAAATGGAATGGAGCCATGTCCGGGTTTGAGGCTTGTGTGAAAGCTGATGGAGATGACAGGCAGAGTTAAAAAAACGTGTCCTTGCTCATATGTCATTTGTCCAAGGTGCAGGCCACTCCCTAGGCCAGGAACTGTGCTCAGGGTTTGAAATACAGGATTGTATTTGAGTTTCAAAAACAGTGAGACTGTGGCCCGGGTAGATCAGCTGCTTAGATTGTCATTCCGATGTGCAAAGGTTGCAGGTTTGATCCCTGGTCAGGACACACACAAGAATCAACCAGTGGGTGCAAAAATAAGTGGAACAACAAATGGATGTTCTTCTTTCTCCCTCCTTTTCTCTCTCTCAAATCAATCAATAAATAAAAAAAAACAACCCAGCAAAAACCCAGTCCTGTGAGGTCATGCTTTTATTTGCATTCCTATAGTGTGTGGAGGCAATGGAGGTTCCGAGAATGTCAGTCCTTAACAAGGTCACAGCTGGGCAAGGCAGGGCGAGGCCTAGGACCAAGGCCTGTCTTCCTCCACAGCCCACGGTCTTGTCTTTCCTCAGCGACTTGGGCAGTGTGGCCAGGCTTCAGGAAGGCCCGAGAGTACTCCATGCCCTGGACCCAGAGCTTTCCAGGCTACGGACTTCATCTAAGAAGATAATCATAGGCAGGCCGAGGTCTATTCATGACGATGCTCCCTAACAGCACAGATAACAGTGGAAATTGGGGGGGGGGGTAAGGTATTATATCCATGCAGTAGAATACTGTGCCCATTAAATCACTAGGATAAAGAGTACTTAATGACACGGGGATGTTTACAGTGTAAAGTGAAGTAAAAAAACAAACAAACATGTGTAACTAAACGTCCATCAGCGAAGAGTGGTACATCCATTCGGCATCGCCATGCAATGGGATACTATGACGCTGAGGAAAGAAGGAGAGCTCTGCCCTAATCGGCATGGCTCAGTGGATAGAGCGTCGCCCTGCGGACTGAAGGTCTCAGGTTTGATTCCGGTCAAGGGCATGTACCTTGGTTGCGGGTACGTCCCCACAAGGTTGCAGGAGGCAGCTGATCAATGTTTCTCTCTCATCGATGTTTCTAACACTCTATCCCTCTCCCTTCCTCTCTGTAAAAAATTCAATAAAATATATTAAAAAAAAAAAAAAAAGAATGAGAGCTCTGTGTACTTATTGACTTAGGAGGATTTCTGCTTTTGGCTAATTTGCATTTTCCCTAAAAACATATTATTTTTTTTAAATAAGAAAAAAACAACATTAAAATAATTTCCAACAGTCACGTGCAAGGCACTATTTTTGGAGACTGTCTCCATGTATGACTGTGTCATTATGTGTGTGACATGTGACATGTGAGCTAGGTTGCTTTTGTTTATCACATGCATGTAATTTAGCTTACACACTGGTTCATGCACCAATGTGCACTTGGCACATTGTGGGGTGCAGGCTAACAGGTCCGATCTTGGTAAGTGGGGAGATCTGAGGGAAGCGTAGGATCTGCAGATAGAGGCTGGAGAGACAAAGGACTATTATGATGAGGCTTGGGGACACCTGGGAACGAGCAGGGGGTTACTCCTTCCTCTTACACGGCAGTGCCAATGCCTGCGACAGGGTTCCGTACACAGCCCTTCCCTCATGCCCATTAAAGCAAAATAAAATAAATAAAGCCTCCAGCGGCAGGGCCAGCCGGGCCCGTGGAGCCAAGCGAGGGCCGGCCTGACCAGCTGGCGTCCTTCCCAGCCAGCACTGCCTGACTTGGGTCACTGCAGATCGAGTCGAACAGGTTGCCCGTACAACGGCTAGAACAACCCCAAGCCTTCACTTCATCTCCGATCCATCGCTTGATGCCCAGATCCTAAAGAGGCTTGTCTGTCCTCATCTTCCTCTGGCGAGTGGATTGTATCAATGTCGGGCATATTATTCTGAGAGCCCTGGATTATTGTATCAAAGGCACCTGGCTTCCCAAGAGGCTTCTAGGAGGCTGGCTATTTAAGGGCCCTGAAGGTGGGAGCTAGGACTGGAGTCCCACTGACTCCCAGGGGATCCCAGCCAGTCCAGGAACTACGGATCACTGGTCCCTGAAGACGTGCAAACAGAAGTTGAGAGTGAGTCGCCCAGAAGCTTCTATAACAATCTGACATTGCCGCATCTTAGTGTGAGATGATCGCCTATACGCATCCTATCGGTGACCAACGAGCATGGGGCTGTAATTACTTTCCTTTTCTCTTATTATGTGCGTTCTGATTTTTCTTGAAATCAATGCTAGTTGTAAGCCTGTTTAGTTGTTAAATATCCAGGCTTCTATTTTGTATGTCTTTTCTTTTGTTACCCCTTGCCTCAGTTAAGTCATTTTTTATTATGTTTTAAAATTGTATTTGTCTGTAGGTTGGGGTTTTTCTTTTTTAAAGGAAAAAGCCTATCTCCACTGAAGTTGGGGCTCAGTCTTTGTAGCTATTGTTTTAATTAGAGATAATCCAGAGTTGAGTAGAGCTGGCATTTGGGGCACAGCTTTGGTTTGGAGTAGAACCCCAGATGGGTGGCACTTGAAGGAACTTCTAAGAATGTCCTTGGGCAAAGCTCACGCGAAAGTCAATGGACTGGGAGGACCCTGCAGCATACTCGCCTTGTTTTGTGCTGAGAGACTCCTAGTTAATGCCCTTATTTCGAACACAGTCCTTCTCCCCACTGCCCCTTGCCTTCTTAAGATTCCACTCAAATGTCTTGGTCTGCATATCTGTGCCCAGCCATATTACATTTTTATTTAAAACAAACTCTGTCACAAGAAATTTATATAAAAATAGTTGGGGGGAAGGGACCTAAGACATTGCTACCCACAACAGGTAACTTGTTTAGTTTCCTTTGAGAAAGAATAGCCATGCATTTTCCAGCCAAGGTGCCTAAGCCATGAAAAATCAAAACTGGAGAGTGAGAAGTGGTCACACGCTGTCCTGGATGCCCCGTCTCCGGTGACATTGGATTTGACCTCAGAGGGCTAAGTCAGGCTTCTGATATCTACTCGCTCCAGAAAACTTAGTGATCACAACATCACTTTCTGGAGGTTAAAAGGCGCCTCAATTTGCAGAGCCCTCACAGCTTCATCCCCCAGATAAACTCAGGTAAATGCCCCAGGGCCACCTGCAGTCAGGATTCCCTGTCCGGCGACACTACATCTACCTGCGTGGTTTTCTCCACTTAGCCCTGCAATCCCATCCCCCTGGGATGGGGGCAAACACCTTTTTCATCGTAATATTGTGACTTCTAAGTGGGACTTCGGTGTTGCCTTGTTTCTCTGAGGCTAAGATTCTTTTCAGGAGGCAGTGGAGGAGGACAGAGGCCTGCGGTCCATTCCCCACTCTGCCATTTTTAGCTGTGGGCTTCCGGGAGAATCACTTACCATCTCTGTGCCTTGGTTTGTTCACCTGCAAAATGAAAGAACCTGATCCCTAGAGTGACTGTAAAATTATAAAGCACTCAGACAGTGCTCGGCTTGTAGTAAGCACTAGTTGTGATAATTATTTACTTATTTAAGAGGGTATAAGCTCTTTCTACAAGGTTTTTCTAGGTGCATGATATGGGTAGAGAAGTTATAGAAAACTTCTTATTTCTCAAAATAACAATCTCTTCTCCCCCCAAATTTGAGTCTTAGAGTGAAACTACATTAGGATATCATGACCGTATTAAAAGGAGACCAAAGAAAAAAGACAGAAGACAAGAAAGACAAGTGGAGATGCTGATAGGAAAGATAAGGGTCAGAAGGAAGGCAGACACTGTAAAATGCACTTGCGACAAACCCAAATATCACTTGACTTTGAAACTGAGTACAGACCTACCTCAGATATTGCGGGTTTGGATCCAAACCACCGCAGTAAAGAGATTACCCCAATAAAACAAGGTATCCCTATACCACACAAAATTTAACAATAATAAAGTAACTTTAAAAAAATCCCAAGGGAGAAAACAAACGCGTGATATGAATTAAAAAATGCAGGTGAACATGAGGAGAGGTGAGAACTCGGGGCCCGCTGGGCTGTCCGTGCCTGACACAGACTCTGCACACGGCGTCTCCCTCTTTATCAAAGGAACGGTTGCTCGATCTCAGTCCCCTCACTGAGAACCAGCGAGCATCTGCACTGGCCTGGTTCAGTCAGGTCACCTGGCCTGCTTCCTGTGGGGTCGCTGTGTCAGGTGCTGTGACCGTCTGGCCTCGGGTCATTGTGAAGTTATGGCAGCTATGGCTACACGGTCTGTACAAGGCCACCCACAGAAGAAAGCTTTTCCCAGGCCCCCAAGAAACATCCCCTAGGCTGAATGGGGCTGAATGGCCTCATTTGGGGAAAATGTCAGGGTGACTTGGAAACCTCTATTTTGTCTCATTTACAATGCCCTCCACTCATTAACGAATTACTCCCAGAATTCAGAAGAAGATAACTGGAATATGAGACTGAGTTTTAGTTACGTTGATAGGAAGGGAGTTACGGGGGAAATCTGTCCATGAAACAGGACTCTCGCACACGTCAGTGCACTTAGCGGCCCAGGGTGCTCGCTCAGGAGGCAGACCCTGTCCTCCAGCCCCCATCTGCACCTTGAGGTTCACGGTAGGAGCAGGCCTGCACTTTCTACCAATAAACTTTCAGAAATAACGATCCAGAAACATCACACAATGAGGGAAATGCTGAGAGAGAAGCAACAAGAAACTGGGCAGGAGTCACCTGAAATGTTCAGATCTCTGCACCCTGCCTGAGGAGCTGTTTCCTGGCCCGAGTTCACTTGAACCCTTTCAACAACCAGCTCAGGAGTCAGGACCCGACTCCCTTTCCAGCTGCCATGTGAGCTGGGCTAAGAACATGCCATCCTGGTCCTCAAGGTGACTGCCGGACCTTCTAGATTCTGCAAGGTCTTGGGAAGCAGAGAGAAATTAGGCTTCAGCGATCTCTGCTCTGCTGTTGTCATTAGAAAAACATAGTCACTTTGCGTCTGTATCCCTAACCGAAGGGCACAACAGTGATGGGAGGCATCTGCTGACAGATGAGTTATCTTCCAGTAATTTACTTCTCTGTTTTCGTATTTTTATTTGTTGCAACGGCTTCCACTTTTGTTTGCACAGCCAGTCTGCACACTTTTCAGTTTCCTGCACATGAGTGAAAGCTTGTGGCCCTGGCTGAGCCAATCAGAGCTTCGCATGTCTCTGTCCCACGACCCAGGTGGAACCAATGGGAGGAGGGTGTTTGCAGGCACACTGGAACAGAGATAGAGGCAGGTATTCTCTACTCACCTTGAACCTGGAGGGTGTGAGGGCTGAGCTGTGGTGGCCACCTTGCCACCATGAACAGCAGTGTCAGTGGAGCCCCTGGGTGAAACTGGGTGGGCGGGGGGTGGAGGGAGTGGAGGGAGAGACTGCGTGTGGCAGCTGTCGCTGAACCTCAGATGAAGTCATCCTGCAAGGGGCCCTACTCCTTCCTGGGCTTTTCAGATCCATGAAGCTTTTGTTTGTTAATTAAACTTGGGCTGCCTGTCCCTAAGACTCTGTAACTGAGAGACACTAACCACTCCCCAAAGAAAACACTACTTTTCCTTTATTCCTACCGAGACTCTGCCCCGTCTAGTGGGAACACTCATCTGAGGAAACCAGAATACAGCATATAGCTCAGTCTTTCACGTTGCTTATTACATTTCATTCTTACAACTTCTCCTCCCACAGTGCTAACCGCTGCCGAGGTAACTTCATGCAGCAGGGCAAAAGTGGGGATCCCCCGACGACAGAGGAGGCCACTGAAGCCAAGAGAGCTGAGTTGCGGTGGGCAGACCCATGGAGGAGACAGACCACTGCCTGGCCCAGCAGTGTGGATAGGGAAGGTCACCCTTGGAACTGTGGGTCCTTCTCTCTTGAGCTCCCTGGTCCTCCTCCCTGTTTGGCAGCACAAAGACAGCGTTTGACCCACACTGGCAGCTGGAGGGAAAGGACTTTTAGCATATTCATCAGCCAGAACAGGCATCCTTCCCATATCTCCTCTGCACAAACCCTCCCATGATGCTCGCACGACTTCCAGACACGCTGTGGGCACTGCCCTCCATGTCTGTGCCAGTTCTGTTTCCTCTACCAGGAAACACAATGAGGTTTCAGCACAGGCTGTGGTCACCGGGACCTGGGTTCAAAAGGGGACTCTCTGCCTTATTATTGATACGACTGTGGGTGAGTGAGAACCTCTTGAAGGCTCAGTTTCCTCACCTACAAAATGGGGGTCATAATCAATCGGATCTCATAGAGTTTTTGCAAATAAACAAAATACATATAAAAGCCTTAGCATGGGCCTCACAGATAATAGTAAACATTGTTAGCAGGAGCTAATATTTATAGGTCACACACTGTCAGCACATCATTTAATTAGGGCACTAAACTAGCTTGCTCTGTTTACCTGAGTCCCTCAACAGCTACTTCAAGTCCTGCCTCCTGCCTTAGCCTTTAATCCTGACAACTCTAGCTTCTCTTCCCCCTCTACTGTGGATTCCTCTGCATTTGATGTCAGAGCCACCTAAGTAGCATCCATCCTTGATGTCCATAAATTCAGGATAACCTATTTCTCCCACTCAGACTGTCTGTGCTGTCCTGTGTTTCTGTTCACGCTCATCTTAGCTCCAGGACCGCAAAAAAGTGACCACCTCTCACTCAGTTTCCTCATCCAGAAACCGGTGATAACAACACCACCTTCCACTCTGGGTTGCTGGAAACACTCTAGGAGAGACCATATGCAAAGTGCTAAGCACATTTATCACATGCACAGAACAAGTTCAACCCTTGTCAATCTAATCACAGCCTTAAGTGCACAGTGCTTAGCTTGCTGCCTCAAGCCAGGTAGGAACTGAATGGATTTAACCCAGAGAGAGGCGTTTCCTTCTCTGTGGTTACCTGCACTCTCCCACATTCCCCCTTATGGCCACCAGGTGGCAGCCTATCCATTAGACAGGAAGCTTCCACTGCCAGGACAGGGACAGGACGATTTCTTAGGGAATACATAGATGTTTTCTTTCTCCTTTTTGGTGGTGGAGGGGACGGAGATGGACTGAAATCCTCAGGCTTCTGTTGCGATTTCCCAAGTTTACTATTAGCACCTAACAGGCCAAGATGACACAGCTGAAGCTGATTGCACAAGTCAAGTGCACATTGAGGTTGTAGCTTTGGAGGGATGTGGCTGGCACCTGTCCCCTCCTTCCATCAAGCTGGCTCAGTGGGAAAGCCTGCGGGTTTAGAAGTCCCTGCCAGGCTGGGCTTCCCAGGCCCACAGCTATGTTAAAGCGCCAGGGAGGCTGATGGCGGGCACCGTAAGTGCACCCAGGGTGACCATTCTGTCCAGGGCTTTCCTAGTTTAAAAACAAAATCCTGTGTCCTGGGACGTCCTTCGGTCCCAGGCAAACCAGCTCTATTGGTCAATTCTAGAGCAAACATGTCAAACTCAAAGGCTAACACGGGCCAAATACACAAGGTGTAAGGATCTGTGGGCTGCAAAAAAAAAAAAAAAGCTTTGATTTTCATAGAAATGTAGGTTTATTTCAATAGAGACGTGCTGAATACAAAGGGCTGAAATAAATGAGTCATCGTTAACATAAAATGATAGAACATTTTAATAAAAATTAATTTTTTCTTGAACATTAATTTACCAGACACTGAATAACTGCACAAATTGATAAGCGTGACGGAAATAAACCTATTTTTCTTGTTCTCTGAAAGCGAAATATTTCCTGTTGTGCATACCAAACAAGTCAGTCCAAGACTAATGACGTGGCCATCGGCTGCTAAAATATTTGCTGCTGGTATTAGTGGAGGGAAATGGTGCGCCTGCTCATAAGGTGCGTAAGGGAAATGAATGCAACGCGATTATAGCAATCTGTCATTAGCAAGCGTTGTAGTTCATTATTAATAATCGAATCTAATAAAAGAGTAATATGCAATTGACTCTCATTCTGAAACACCTGAGCCACACCTACCAGTCAAGCCACAACCACCAGCCAATCAGGATGGCTGTATTCAAATTAACCCAGCCAAGATGGTGGTTAATTTGCATACACAGGCAGAGCAAAGACTGAAGACAGCCTAGAAGGAAGCCAAGTGCTGCAGAAGGGAGCTAAGGGCAGAGAAGGGAGGGAGCTGAGGCAGCAGAGATGGGAGGAAGCGAGGCAGCAGAGAAGGCTTTTGCGGCAGGCTTTGCTCCCTTCTTGCTTCACTCCAGCTCAGGAAGCCCTATTCTTGCAGGAATAGGCTGAGGAAGCCCTATTCTTGCAGGAATCTTCCTGCAATGGGCCTCTAGTTATGTATAAGAGGATATTATAAACATTAAGTCATGAAATTTTTATTAAAACGGTTCTTACATACAGCAATATTGGCTGGGCTGCAAAAATATTCATTGTGGGCTGCATGTGGCCTGTGGACCACAAGTTTGACATGCTTGCTCTAGACTCTAGAGCAGCGGTTTTCAACCTGTGGGTCGTGACCCCTTTGGGGGTCAAACGACCCTTTCACAGGGGTCGCCTAAGACCATCCTGCACATCAGATATTTACATTACAATTCGTAACAGTAGCAACATTATAGTTGTGAAGTAGCAATGAAAATGATTTTATGGTTGAGGGTCACAACACGAGGAACTGTATTAAAGGGCTAGACAGTTGAGAACCGCTGCTCTAGAGCATTTCTCTGCCCACTCCTCCCCTAATTTAACCGCATGGTGTTTCTTTTGTGTCCTCAACTACATGGGCATAGACTCTGCCGGAGCCCTGGCATTTGATCACTTTCTATTTGGAAGGGATGCAGACCCTGCTCATTCCCCTCTCCCTCCCCCTGTGGGGAGAAGGGATAGGGCTTTCCCAGGTCACATGACTGGACTAGTCTGGAAAAATCAGAACATCGTGTCTCATCCACAGCCTGGGCTCCCCATCCACCTGGAGCCACAGGGAGGGGGTCAGGCTTCCTGGCACTCTCTCAGAAGAGCTTCTGGAAATTAACAACCCAGGGCAGGGTGCTGCCAGGGAGATGAAGATCTAACTTAAAGCACACGTCCCACCAGGTACTCGGGATGGAACTAATGTGCTCCTCAGCGTGCACACTGTAGAGGAAGCTAAGCGGTGGGACGTTCACATGTAACCTCAGTGCAAACCACAGATCTTACTGAGGGCGGTTGGAGAAGGACCAACTGGGGGCTCCCCTTGGGGGGCCAGCAGGGTGGGAACTGAGCCCCAAAGCCTTCCTGGGTTTGGCCTCCTGAGAAAAGAATGCGCCAGCTTCCTCCTGGAATCTCTCCTGCGCTCCCGGCTCAGCTGTGCCGGCTCTTTGCCGCCTTGTTCACTTCAGACAGCAAAATTTTCTGGATTTTCTTTTTCATTAACAAATCCTGCTGAAGCAAATGCCAACTCTCAATATTATCGGACATTTACATCTCCACAGTCTCAGCCCTGGCACTAAATCGATTTGCCTCACAGACACACCACTGAATTCAAGTTTTTTTGTTTGTTTTTATTAGAAAGCTACACTGAATGCAGGAGAGCGTAGCAAAGAAGGATAGAGAGAAGGCTCCCTTACAAAGACACCAAAACCAGGCAGACCCAGTCCTGAATATGGTCAGTATACATCTGTAAGAAATAAATAAATAAATAAATAAATAATATACATATATTGATTTCAGAGAAGAAGAAAGAGAGATGGAAACATCAATGATGAGAGAGAATCATTGATCAGCTGCCTCCTGCATGCCCCACACTGGAGAATGAGTCGGCAACCTAGGCATGTGCCCTTGACCGGATCGAACCCGGGACCCTTCAGTCCATAGGCCAGTGCTCTATCCACCAAGGAAGACTGGCTAGGGTTGGTCAGTATACATCTTAAAGACACCATCTCTTTGGGTTTTTAGTAGTACAACATTTAGAAATTGGTTTTCCAAAACTAAGTTCATGGCAAATGAAAGAATCTGGAGGAAGAAACAAAGCCAGTGATTCTTCCAGAAAACAGAAGCTGAGGCAAATACTCAGGCGCATTTGGCGCTTGACTGCAATCTGCCTAGAACACAGCAGAGAGGCCGCAGCAAATGTCCCATGGGATTTGCCACATTTGTCACCTGGGCCCCCCACAGTCAGAAAGGAGGAGAGTCCCACCAGGGAAGGTGTCCCAGCAAACCCCTGCATCTAATACAATTCCCAAAGTTTGCCATGTGCGGTAGCTGGATGCTGAAAGGGCTAGAGACATCTGAGTTGTAACCAACACTCGCAAGGACGGAAAGGCAGCCGCAAGCAAATGCAGGGCACTTGGGCAGACGCACTGGAAAAGGACGCTTAGCTGCTGCCCCATCGCCCCACTTAAGTGGGGGGGCACGGAGGATGAGCTGAGGAGCAGGCCATCAGCTGAGCAAACTGGAGTCTAATCCCAGGGCTGCCAGGACCAGTGGGGAGAGGGGACCCTGACCAAGCCGTTCGCCTTCTCAGGCTCAGCTTCCTTTTCCTGTAAAGCGATGGGGTCCGGGGCAATGTCCTGGGAGGTCCATGTAACCGCTAACGGTTCAGTGAACGACTATGTCGCTGGCACATAAGGGTCAGGAGATTAAACAAGAGAATTTAAAGTTGAGTCGACAAGAAAGCCCAGGCCCATTTCATGAAAATTCCATGCCCACCTCTCCCGCTGTTTATTTGGGTTCAGAACAATGTCTTGAGCTGCTGCTCTCAGATCCAGCCTGCAGATCCTAAGTGCCTCTCCTATAAAGATGTGAAGGGGATCTGCTCAACTGGTAATGGACTGGAGCCCAACTGAGTCCAGACGCACTTTCCCTGGAGCCTTTTGTCCCACAGGATGTCCGTCCTCTGTCCTGGGCAGCTGCAGCCTTGCGGGCATCCAGGCCACGAGCACCTTCTCATCTGCCCCACAGCCTCCTCTCTTGCCCACTGGCCACGCCACCGTGGACAAAGGAGAGAGCAAAAGAGGCCTGGGCGGGTGAGACCTGGCCAGAAACTCTGGTCCCAGCTCCGAAACATTCCGGGGAAGCCTCCGTTTTCATTCTACATGTTTTTGTTTTGTTTTAAGTGATGCAGATCCTGTCACTTCTATTTCACTTTCACATGTAGGCCTTGATCTCTCCCCTACCCTCCACCATCACCGGGGCAGCCTGGGGAGTACTATCTTTTTAAATTTGATGAGAATAAAAAAATTTAAAACAACATGTGCCTGTCTCAGCCAACAGCCTGAATGTTGTGACTCCAGCAAGAGACTCAAGGGGCCCATGTACAGAGCCCTTTGGGGAGGGACGCCCTGTCCCTCTGGGCTGGGTCAGTACGATGTCTGTCATCTGTCTGCTGGTTCATCCGGGGAACCCACCCTGAGCAGGCTTGGGGCGGGGAGAACAACAACAAAAATGAGCACGAGTTCTCTTTGGAGAATACAGATGTGAGAGCTGGAATTAGTCATGACTATCGCACGGCTGGCGTGGCTCAGTGGTTGAGCATCAACCTATGAACCAGGAGGTCACGGGTCGATTCTAGGTCAGGGCACATGCCCGGGTAGGAGGCTCGATCCGAAATGCAGAAGTGGCTGATCCATGGTTCTCTCTCATCATTGATGGTTCTCTCTCTCCCTCTCCCTCTCCCTTCCTCTCTGAAACCAATAAAAATATTTTAAAAATGATGATGTCTACTATTTATTGACTGTTGGCTACGTGCCAGGCCCTGTGCTAAACCCTTGTTTGCATTATCTCCTTTCATTGTCACTGCTGCCTTGTCAGATGGGCACTATCACCTTTATCCTGGTAAAGGGGAAAGTGAAGCTCAGAGAGGTCAAGGGATTTATCCAAAATCACTCAGTTAGCAACTGGCACGGCTGAGACGGGAACCCAGATCTTTTTTACTGCAAAAGCCATGCCCGTCCTAGACACTAGACCAGAGTGCTTGCTTCCCAACGAGCTGCCTGAACTGGTGAGAGCGGTTCCTCGGCGCCCAGGCTGTGGGTTCCAGAACTTGGTCTTCTTTCATCCATTCAAAAGCCTCACACAGCAGGTGCCATTCGTCTCCCCATCTTAGCGGTGAGGAAATGGAGGCTCCGAGAGCTCCAAAGGAGAGCGTGGTGGGGATCCCATGGGAAGTACTCCGAGGTTCCTGCTCTTACCAGCATAGGCAGAGCTCCACCCTGTCACCTGGCTGCCAGGAACTCATTTTTTATTTGAAAGAAAAGAAAACAGCAATATGCAAGGGCCCATTTAAGAGCTCAGTGTGCAAATAGGACCTGCCTGGGAAAAACTTACTGAATTTTCCTGAAAACGTGTATTTTACCCTTTGGCCCAGCAGAGCAGAGGGCCCAAAGGCGCAGGCTCAGGAGGGCATGGCGGCCTGGGTGTTCCTAAAAGGCAGGAGCCCTTTCGGAGCAGAGGCGGGTCACTGGCATGATGGGCCACAGCCGTGCACCGTGGTGTTGACTTCCAGCAGCAACCTGTAGTCAGGACTGGGGAAATCATTCCATGTGGTCTGTGGGGAGACCCAGGAAAGGCTGGCCCTTCTCTCTGGGTTGCCTGGGACCTCTGGGAAGGCCCCCTGGGAAGGTCCCCTCTAGGCTTTCTATAGCAGGGGTGTTGTTTTCCAGGGCCCACCCCAGCGGTAGGAGAGGAGAAAGCCCCTCTCAGAGCGGTCACCGCTGCGTGTCCCTCTCATACAGACCCAGCCCAGACTCCTGGGCCTCCACCCCCACATTCCCTCTTGACACTGAGCTGGCAGTTCCCATCTGCCTCTGACCCTGAGCCTGGGGGTGGGGGCGGGGCAGCCTGCACAGACCCCTTCAGGGCCCCAGAGGCACTGGCTGGCAGGCACTCATTTTTTATTTAAAAGCAAAGCAAACAGCAATATAAAAGGGCCCATATAAGAACTCAGTGTGCAAGTAGGACCTGCCTCGGGGCAAATTTATCGAATTTTCCTGAAAACGTGCATTCTACCTTTTGGCTCATAGCCATTGCATTTGCCTCCGGACTTGCCCCCTACCCCAGCCCCTCCTGGGTCACCATTTAGTGGTTGAGAAGTTGCCCCTTGCAGAAAAGAGAGTGACCCCCCCCCCAACTCCCCATGTTTTATTCAGACGGGGAAGATTTCTCAAGTTTGCTCACTCTCCCGCCGGAGCCCCTGTAAGGGTCACCGAGTACAAGGCGACCTCAGGAATTAGGAGCAGGCTGTCTTGGGGAGGGATGCAAGGACCCCCAACTACGTGGGGAAGGGAACAGGGATTATAGGAACTCTGGATCCTGCTGGATTCTGCTGAGGTTTACTTTTACTTTATGCAAGGGCTAATTAACCTGGATTTGTAAATGGCTTTTTTATTTACTTTTTCCTGTGAATATAATTACAGCTTGAATGCTGTGGAGAGAACCTTTAAATCAGCTAGTGGGCTTCAAACTCTCATTAAAAACCTATGTCGGTGGAGCAGTGTGCAGGACATCAAGGACAGAGGAAAGCAGCCATCCCCGAAGGAGGGGGAGGCCAGGAGCCCTGCCCGCGGTGTGCCCTGGTCCCTGCCCCTGTCCTCCGGGCCCCTGACCACGAGGTACTCCATGGAACCTCAGGGTTCCAAAGAATGCAGTTTGAGAAGCATGGCTCCAAATACAGGACTACTCCTTCGGATGCATTTCCTAGTCTCTGCCATCCTGGATGCCTGTACATAAGAGGGGAACACTGTGGTTTCACGTCCCAATGTCGTTCACGGGGGCTGATACAGTGCCCCCTTGTTCTAGGAGATGCCAGCGGGTATTAGCAAGGGCTCTTCACATGCAGCACAATGGTCCCCAGAGCTTCAAAGACTTCTCTTCTCTGGAAAGGGTGACAAGGTGCAGGACTGACTCCCAGCCTGTCAAGGCGGGTCAACTTCTGGGGCGTCAGTAGGTGGTGGTGGTGGTGGTGGGGGGACTGGAGTGGGGGAGGGCACACCGGGCTCCTCAGGGCCCAAATGAAAACAGCCCTTGTGAGCTCCCTGTAAGCCTCAGGTCTGACATTTAGAGATTTATCTCCCTTTTCAAACCGAAAACACACATTTCCTCTCCACCTCCTAGGGGACTGAGGAAACCTGAGATGTCAGCCCAGTGAACAATGGCCAGGCCCTAGGGAGCTGCGCCAGCTGAGGACAGACCTGGACAAGAAGGCTCTGGGCTGGTCCCCCCCCCCCCCCCCGCCCCCGGTCAGGGAATAACTCTGCGTGTGGGTCTGCACTGCACAGCTCCAGGCCTGCACCCCACCTGCGAGACCCACCTGGCTTTTTCAGTGACACTTCCGGTGACCCTGCTGAAACAGACAGTAACCCCCTACACAGCCGTGGGGCACGAGGCGGGGAGGTGAAAGGCCAGACAACAGCATCCCCCAGGTGGGCACTGGCGCTCATGAGCTCACCGTGCCCTCACTCCCTGCTCTGAAGTGCTTTCATCTTCCAAGGATTTTCCATGTCAAGAGACGACAAGTTTTTTACCTCCTCACCAAAAGGGACGGAGAGCAGTCTCTGTGTTCTCATCTACTTTCTCAATAACCAGGAAAAAATTCCTGCCTGAAGGATGCCAACGAAATAAAAAGGAGAACAAGGTGTGGACTGGCCTGGCGAGCCAGCGCCTCACTCCTGGCAGCGCCCACCTTCTCTGCTGTGTCAGCTACAGGCCAAGTAAGATGGTGCCCAACTCACCCACCTTCCCTCCTTCCCGGCAAAGCCCTTGGATTTGCCCTGCCGTTACATTATCAGGTGAGTACAACAAGAGCAAAACGCAACTCCACAGAATGGAAGTACTTGGCCTTGGCAGACCGAGAGCGCCTGGGATGGCAGCGGGGGGTGAGGGAGGATGGGGGGCGGGGCTGGGGTGCTGCTCTGACTTTGCCCCGCAGGGGCAGGGCAGCCATGTGGCTCTGGGGAAAGATGCAGAAGAGGGACCTATACCAGGCTGCCTGCAGACACACTTGTCCCAGAGGCACTGAGTGGGAGGGCTGTGAGCTCTTCGAGGGCCTCCAGAGCCCCTGGACTGTAGACATGGCCCCGAAAAACAAGTGGGGCGCACAGGCCCCTGGGTGTTGCGAGGGACGGTGCAATGCTGCACTGGCCGGTGACGACTCTCGCAGGGCTTTCTGGGAGACACAGAGAATCTAAAGGCACCTTCCAGATTCCTACAGAAGAAGAGCCCCAATTTCCAACGTGATTTTCCACTTTCTCACCTGGAACTTGTTCGTACCCCAACAGGGTGATAGGCACCACCCCGGATTCAGTTATCTGTCCAGCTCAGTCTCCTCGCACCCCACCCACACCGCTTATTTACACACCCACACAAGCCCACCTGGCCTCCAAGGTTAACAGCCCCCTCTTCCCGTCCCCTGGTCTCAGTGGTGACAAACAGCAATACTATCCAGTGCTAGCAGGCTCCACCCTGCCAGGCTTTCTCCTCTCATGCATTGTCTTATTTACTGTGCACAACAACCCCTGAAGTTAGGAGCTGTTACTATCTCCACCTTTCCACCAGGAAACGGAGGCGCAGAGAAATCTGGTGTCTTGCGTAAGCTTTCGCAGTGGGTAGGGGGCAGAGGCAAGATTCAAACCAGTCTTGGCTAACAGTCCCATCTTTTAGGCACACCCATCGACAGCAGTTTGCAGCTATACCTCAGGATATCCACAGCGTGGCCCAGCACACCGCCCCAGGGTGGCAGTTCGCTGGCCTTCTCACAGCAGAAAGTGTGCAAAGGGCAGACGTGGGGCTGGATTGTGAAGGGGGCGGCGTGGGACAGGACGGGGAAGATCAGCCATTGGATCATCTAGTGGGATGGACCCTCCAAAAGCCCCTTATTCTGCTCTCAGAGTCATTACGTGATGGTCATGTTGACTTCCCCCATTGCTAACTGTGGCGCCGTAAGTCACGGTTTGCGCAAGCTAACACTAAGCCTAGCTTGTCTTCCCTGGGCACTCAGTGATGAAGTGATGGACGAAAATGGTTGACTTGTGTTAGGCGCTAAGGAGAAATAAAAATCTTGCCTACTCCGCTGCCAGAAAACTGAGAATCATGTGTCAAGAAGAGTGTTCCCCCGAGAGCATCCACTTGACACATTTGTAAATTAAGTGATCTTGCTTCGCTAGAAGCACATGGTTCGCATGGATGGGGAACCTGTAGTCTCCAATGGGCTTCCCTTGATACCCCTGCCCCACCCCCTTTCTTGGCCTAAATGCTTGCTTGGCAAACCAGCATCAAGCTGGCGCCTGCCAACTCTGCACACAGCCCGGCTCCCAGAATGCAAGGCAGGACCTCTGTTCTCAGGACGGAGCCTGAGAACTACAGCTGATCTCCCAGAGTGGGATCACTGTTGAATCCAGTTCCCCCAGCGCTAGGCATTCCTTCTGGCTCCCGTGTGAGTAGCTTTACCCCAGATGTTCAACTGGAGACTGCCAACGTCATCGATGCCCACAAAGCTCGCGGAGGTTCCACATGGCCAGGGAAGCTGAGAAAGGGGAGGAGTGAGGACAATCTGTCCTGGGGGCACTCTTCCCTTAAAGGCAGGCCACTGCCCTTTGGGATGGAGGAACAAGCACACAGGTGGTAGGTGTGCAGGCAGAGCCCCCCAGAGCAGCCTGCTGTCCTCCTCCCCAGGCACGCACAGCTTCCCAGGCTGAAGTCAACACGGGACACCTGAGCTACAACATCCTGTCCATTTCACACAGAAAGTGGTTCCATTTTAAGCGAATGGGGATGGGAAGAGAGAGCTAATGTTTCAATATGAATGAGCACCAACCAACTGTTCCCTTAGACGTTCACACCTTGCGCTTACGCAGGAGAAAGCATCTATGCCTTCCAATGACCGTGTTACGCCTTACACATATTTGGGGGCCTCAGCTACAATGTCAAACCCCTTCCTGATGCCACGTGGTGGCTTCTTAAGAATGGTGGATTCAGAAACCCCCAAGGAACTCGGTCTACTCTGAAGCTTAGCGACTCGCAGCCAGTAGGCGTTCACCTGATGAAAGGGCCAGCAGCCGGTTTTTAATGGCCCTCATGTATGGTCATATCTCTCTGGGCTGGTCAGCGATCTGGCATCTGGCCAGTCCATCCAACCCCAGGCTGGGTGACAGGATGCAGTGCTCCAGAGAGTGAGGGACCCTGGCCACGGATGTTATTATGGCCTTCAATGGGACGCAGAAACCAATGGGACGCAGGCCGCCTGGTGTGGTGGCAGCTGGGCCAGAGGAGCTGGGCCTAGTAGGTCTGGCTCACAGCCTGAGGAAGTCTAGGAGACTTTTAGCTGTTGCAGAACTAGCGGGCGATGCTGCAGGTGTGCTGTGTGGGGAGGTCAACCTTGCAGCTGTGAGGCGAGGCGGGAGCCCATCAAGATATCCCGGTGGGCAGAGGGACTAATTCCTCACTGACGAGGACTCCTCAGTCTCCTTGCATTCTCTGTTTCTGTCCCACTGGAACTCAACTTTTTGCCATGTACACGAGGGGTTCCGATTCCATGCTTGATAGCCCCCTTCCTGAGAGCGACAGCTGTGCCCACCAGAACACGTGGTCTGGAAGCTGGTCACCCGAGGGCTCACCGCATGCTCTGGGAAAGGCTGTGCTTCCGGGGTGTGGAGGACCTGGCGGGGGAACCCCTTCCTCTGAGAACCACAGCTCTGGTCTGAGGTCAGTCACATGGCTCCAGGAGGAGACCTGAGCTCTGCTGCTTCCCCTGGAACAGATGCAGTGGTTTTTCTGCACCTGCTGGAAGAGCTGAGTCCTAGGGCTCTTGATCTAGTGGGCATCAAATCTTCATGGGGAGCAACGGGATGTTAAGGCAGAGCGGCCTGGAAGAGAAGTGGGAAGGGGCTTCTTCCCCCCCAAAACTAGAAAGGGATGAGAGAGGGGAAGAGATGCCTGGGGCCCAGAAATTAGGGATGCCCCAGAGAGGGGAAAGACCTTGAGTCACAGCTGTGTGGCTTTTCTAGAAGCCTTGCCAGAAACTTCCTTTCCCAGGAAAACTCCGAAGAAGCAGGGCTGCTGCATTCCCAAGGACCTCAGTGAGCCTGGGCCTGGGCCATGCCACTGCCCTTTGTTTCCAGGCCAACTCTTAACCCTTGCAGGGAAGGGAGAAGGGAGAAGACCTGGGAAGGTGGAAGTAAGGGTCAGACTTGGGTTTATGGGAATGGTACTTCTAGCAAACCTGAGTGCCAGGACCCAGGATCCTGTCACTGGCCCTTGATCCCGCACTGCTGGTTTCATCCTCCTTAGCCTGGTTCTCTGATCTTGGCCCTGCACCCTTCCTACCCACGTGTAGCCCTTGGTTGGCCTTATCTATAGAGGACTAGGGGCTCTGTTCTTCATGTAATCACTGTTTCTTGAATTTGGGACCATTTTCCAATATCTCTTTCCCTTTCCCTCTCCCCAGGGGGGAAGGTGAGGGTAACAAGTTCTAGGCATCACTTGGAACACGGGAATGGCTCCTGCCTTCCCAGTTACAAGAGGAGAAGTCATCTAGATGGTCTCCACAATTAAAGGCCGCCAGAACATGTACTGTAAGAATGAAATACTCTGTCATGGCATACAGTGACATATCCCTCGTCCTCCCCTTGATTCATTTCAGCTTTTAGAAAGCACAAACAACTCCAAGATGCCTTCGAAAGGTTCTGCAAGATGATAGATATCTTAGTTCATGATTCAGATAAGCTGACTTTCCTAGTATGAATGTTTTGAGCCAAAATTTTATACTACCCTCATGAAAGCAGGAACTCAGAAACAGCCACTGGACAGGACAGTGTGAGGTGGACTTTGCAGCAGTGGAGTCCCTGGAGGTTCCCAGCGTGACCGGTGTCCTCAGTTCCACACCTGAGGAAGCTGAGCATGACCAGATCACCTGGGAACTGGTTAGAAATGTGAATTCCCGGGCCCCACACCAGGTCCACTGAGTCAGAAACCGAGAGGGGGCCCAGCACCCCATGTTTTACCAAACCTTCTGGGGGTGCTAGCTGAACATCCAAGTACGAGAGCCTCGGTGAGGGGCTCCAGGCCCCGAGCTCTGTGGTCAGACAACCCTGGGTTTAAACCCCAGATCCTCAGTCCCTGGCTCTATTCTGCTGCGGGTTTCATCTTCCTTAGTCCAGTTCTCGGATCTGATGAACAGTCATAATAATCCGCATCTTACAGGGCTGTCGGAGCAAGTGGAAGAACATAGAGCCTTGTGCGGGTATTGGGGTGCTTGGTGAAAACGCATCACAAGCCCGTCCCTTCCATGTGCCAGACCAATGAGACCCAGGCGAACGAGACCAGAACGCTGGCTTTATTGCTGACAGAGCTCCTCTGAAGAATGTGACTCAGGTGTGTGGCCATCACCCATCCCTGCACTTCCCACTCTGCCTCCCTGCACTTTGGACAATGGCCCTGGCAGGGTGGTCTTGGTGGTGGTGGGTATGCAGAGGAGGTGCGTTTAACCTGAATCATTGCCGCCCAGACCTCAGGAGTGAGGACAGAGGAGGCACCCACAGGCCTCACAAAGGTAGTCCTGGCTCTACCCCAAGAGCCAGCCCTGTGGCTGCTGGCACAGAGTGGACGCCCATCTGGCAGATCTATACCAAGGAGACCTGCTGGGCTCAGCGGTGCTCTTGACTCAAAACCCTTGTCGCTTAAGGCTCAGAGTAGGAGGGAGTAAGGGAAGGAGTGTAGAAGGCAGCCCGAGGCCCCTCATGATTTCTCCTCTTTGGGGCTTGGTGGTGCTGCCCCCTATGGAAATGGGAGGAGTGGGGGTAAAGCATTTCCCATCACTAGCAAAAAATAAAATAAAATCAGTGTTTAATCAGTGTTGTGATCATTACTAAGGAGTTAAGTGATATTTCCAGATTGCTACATGGGAAAAACTGGTAATACTGCTGCTTCCTGGCAGGTAAGAATAGCTACCGTCAACACACATGGAGAGCTGAGTATTGGCCAGACATGTATGATTCAATGTATTAACCCATTAATCCTTGCACCACCATGACAGGGCAGATATAATATTATTCACTTTAGTTCCACACATGAGGACACTGAGGCACAAGATGCTCGGCCAGTAGCCAAGGTGACAGTTAGTCAGTGGGGACCCCCAAATTCAAGTCCAGGGGGTCTGCCTGCAGGGCCTGTGTTCCAGCCCTGGTGCTGTAATGCTGACCCACCAGCCAGCTGGGGCATGGCTGGGAATTCTGAAATGCGTGTATGCCCTAACCTTAAAAAAAATTAGTTAAGAACATAAAGAATTATAAAAGTTATTAACATGACCCTTTCCAGAACTGGAAAGTTCTTTCAGTTGCCTTAATGCTTCCATCTATAATTCAGAATTTTACAAGGAGAAAAACAATAGTGGAATCCCAGAAAATGTTCAACGACTCCAAAATAACAATGACACAAAAAACTAATTATGGAAGCTTTATGGCGTTAGAATTCTGGGCATAAGCTGAATCGTAAAATGCAGACTGAATATTATAGGCCTGGGAAGCACTGGTTGCCTTAGAGAATGGTTGGAAATCACCTTAAAACAAACGTAGCCATGAAAAGGAATTCACACCCCGGCCAGTTCTCAAGACGCTGAGCAGACAATAGGCATCTGATGGATACTGATCAACTGAGAAATGATTTTTCTCATCATCATTTATTTTCCCCCAGATACCCGTTATTAGAAGTTCTGAAGCCTCTCTTGAATAATGTTACCTGCTAATCCGTTACTTGAGTTGTTTCAGAAACCACATTAAGTGAATTCTACACTGAGCAGGGTCCTGGTGCGAAGCCCATCATTTTGTCATCGTAGTGATAGGTCAGAGGGGTAGAAATCATCCCGTTCCATTGAAAATCATGCTTTTCTTCAAATACACAGCACTTCTCACACTTCCCACCACTTCCATGTTTGCCCACACTCTTCGCTAATTTTTAAGGAATGTCTGATGGGAATGAAATGAAAGAAATCTCAGCCAACACTTGCAGAATTCTCTCACATCTAGTGCCTCTCCATCATCCTAATCCTGAGAAAATAAAGTTCTCCAACTACCCCCCACTTATTATGTTAGGGTCACTCTCCCCTAATAAATCACTTATATTTACCTTCTTCTTGGAATAAGGGGGAGCTCCCCCCAGCATCTTTCAAGTTTGCCCTTAACAATAAAAAGACAGATAATAATGCAAAATAGCTCTAGAGGTACCGCACATTCATTCGCTGCTCATGTCTCTACTGCTTTTTCTCCTCCAGTGTTTACAATGGGCCATTTCAGCTTGTTGCAAGAGAGTGGGAATGAGAAAGTGAACCTGGCTAGAAACAGACCAATTTCATTTTTCTGTCAGCATCTCATGACAGGCCAAAGATAAACCTCATAAACTGTGAAAAATGACCAATTTTTGGTTTTGATAACCTAAGCTGGGATGAGGACCAAGGAGTTAACATTTCTGGAACCCAGGAGTTTATCTCACTTGTTTTTCAGTGAATACTCCCAAACTTAACCCATTTCCTCAATAACTTCAACAAGCCAAAAGGGAAGTTTTAGACTCTCGGCGATAGCTCTGTCTAGGCTGACTGGTGCCAAATAAAAAAGTTAACCCAAAGTCCTCCCCCACTTTTTTTTCTGACACACAGAATTCAAGGCACCAATAGTCCCAAGAAGGGAAGCACCATTGGACACTGCAAACATTAGTTCTGTGAGGTTGTGGGGGCTCAAGAAAGGACTAAAAGCACAGGGATCTGGCAAAAGCAAAGAAGCGGGAGTGAATATGGGATTTGTGGACTTGGGGAGGACAGTGAAAGGAAGTTTCTAGAGTAGGAAACAGTGGAGATAAAACCAGGGGGAACTCCAGCTAGAGGAGTTTGGGCACAATGTGTGGCCACAGGGACCCATCGTGTTCCAGAGCAGGAGGGCCTTATGAGCTGAGTGGGTGCTAGAATGACAATGGTGTGCAGGCAACAGAATGAGACTAGAATCAGGGTCTAATTTATAAACATCGTGATCACTGGGATAAGAGGTGACGAGGGCTGGATTCTCCCATGCTTTCTTCTGTGATCAAAGTATTTCCCTCTTCAGCATCAGCGGATTTTGCCGTAGATGCATAGAACCTGTACCACTATTTACTTACTTTATCCTTATCCACTAATAATTTGACTCTTCTATTTACTCACATGGTAACCTCATCTTGATCTGCAATATCTGTGAAACCATAAACTTGATCTATTATTTATTTATATATTAACCCACATGAAAAATAAGTTACATGGCTGGTGAAATAAAAATTTTGTCTGCGTTATACTTAGAATCATCGCAGACTTCCAGTGGGGCATGTATACTTGGTAGGAAGCTGCCTTGGTTCATAGGTTTCTAAGTTTACTGAGGTCCCAGATGCCTTTGCTTACCGACTAAAATGTACAGGCCCCTTTCCCAGAAAACGGTGCATGCACAGTTTTTTAGATCGTATCAAGTTGTCACTGCCCTCTAGGTTAAAACCCTCCTGACTTATCTGAGGTTTACAGAATGTGAACCTTAGCTTCCCAGGGACCAGGTTACTTGGCGAATTTTCCCGAAGATCACAGTGGCTTTGGAGAAGTCTGCAACACCCTCTAGGGGAGGCTGACCCTACTCAGCTTCTAGAATGTTCTGTGGGGAGGGCCATTCCTGAGGGCTCCCCAGATGCCCTTGCTCTTTTCTGAGACCATTGCCACAAGGAAACTTCTTATGGAGCTGGTCTGTGTGGGCCAGAGTTGGTGAGGGCAGCACATACCCCGGGGCAGAACCTGGAAGCAGCTGGACCAGCTCCAAGAGGTGAGCAGCCCATCATGCTCCCAGCCTATTGCTGAGCGAGGCATTTGGTCTCACCCGTGGCCTGTGATTGCTCTGTCAAATCAATTCAAGACACGATAAAGATATAAGAGCTGAATAGCACCAGCAGGGGACTCCTTTTTCTTTTAAGGCTCCTTGCCAGATAAAACAAGAATAAATATGAAATGGCTTCATGTTGCAAGCATGAACTGACGCTGGGGCTACAGCTGATAAGTACGGAGCAGCTAACCAGGCTCTGACACGGCCATGCTGGAGAGGGCTGCGTTCTCCTTGGAAGGAGGGTGTGGGATTCATCAGGGCGGTGGGGAGAGAGCTGTCTGGAAGAGGTTCCTCCCTCATAAAAAACTAAGGCCCCTGCTGACCGATTCTCACATTAGGAAAACATTGGTAAATCATCAGCATAATCCAAGAATCACTCCTTTCCTCTGCTCGGAGCGCGAGGGCCCTTCTCCTCTTATCTGTTTCTAATTTTCCTTGTGGGTGCTGCTCCCAGGCCATTAATTGAAAGGGTTTTTGGCTGGAAGCCCATGTCCTGCCTGGACAACCCCCCGCCCATCAGACGAGCTGATCCTCTGGGCGGCTGAGAAAAGCAGCAGTGGACAGGAATGGCCCCTTCGGAGTCCCTGCTGGGTTAGGTTCAGAGCCCTGAGGCACAGGTGAGGGGAGATGCCTGGACATCTTCTCTAGCCAGGGGCCTGCGGTAAATCACTGACGTTCAGACTTTCCTCTGGAGAGAAGAAGGTCATCACGAGGCTTTGGAGATCGACCATTAATAGGCTGCCTACTGTTTGTTTTTCTTCTGGTGCTTTTAGTGACCCCACTGGGCCCTCTTCTGAAGCCAAGTCTGATGTTGCTCAGCCTGGCTGGGCTTGGAGGCTGTACAGCCCCTGGCCTGAATGCTGCCCCCCTGCCTTCCTAAGCGAGGGGCTTTGGTCATGTGGGCTACCCACTCTGGGCTTCAGTTTCTGTGAAATAGAGAGAGAAATCGAATAATTGCATCACAGAATGGGTATGAGGCTTCAATGAGGCGATGAACATAAAATGCATAGGAGAGTTCCTGGCACATGGTGGGCTCCCAACGAATGGTAAGCAGCAGCAGCACCACCACCACCACCACCAATATCTCCCCGATGACCTGGCCAGTGGTGACGGTGAATTAAGAACAGATGCATTAAGTTCAGCGCAACTCAGTGCCATATATGGTGGATTTGCAAATGGCTTTCATGACAGCACCAGTGTATACGCCCTCAGTTTCATTCTCCAGCTAGACCATCAGGATATGGGAAAAGACACAGCTGTAACATTCGCCCATGGATTCATCCATCCAACAAATACTGTAACTGCTACGGGCCAGACACTTTTCTGGAGTGGCAGCTCCAGCTGTAAGGAGGACAGACACGGTCTGCTTCCGTCTGGGGAGCGCTCTGCCTCGTGACTGTAACGCAGCCTCAGCAGACAGTGCAACCAACCTGCTCAAGGTGAAAGCCGAAGGGAGGACATAGAAGTCATCAAGGCCATAGCAACTTAGGTGCCGGACTTCCCCCAAAGTGCTCAGGGGAAATCCAACATGTGTTTGCTGTCCTCTCCTCAGTACCAGGCACGGGGGTAGGCCAGGAGTGCCATGGTGGACAAAGCAGGCACAGTCCCAGGATGGGAGGTTAGGGCTCAGAGTTAGAGGGAGAAGAAACAGCACCCTATGACGGCAAGGCTCGATCCCTGAGGCGCCTGCTGTTTCACTCTCTCTCAGGGCCTTACAGCATAGCCATCCACCAGCCAGGCCATCTTCGGCAGCGTGGTGCACCCAGAACCTTAAAGCAAGTCTGCATGCTCTAACATCTCCTTCATGCACAGGATTCTCTAAAAGATAAGGAAGGCAAAGATCACCTTCCACCACAGAGATGGACAACAGCTAGAGAGCTCAGTAGGTCTGAGTTGTATTCCATTGTCCATATGGCCGGTTCCCTTCCCCTCAACAGCAAGATTCCCCACTGGACCCATTAGGAACCTACCCCTCCCTCCTCCTTTCTTCACTAGCCCCCAACCTCCCACATTAGCACATAAGTTGTGGTCTGGGACTAAGAGGGTTTTGTTTTTTAAACAGTTAAATCTTTCATTGCAGACCAATTAAATTTTAAAGACTCTCCCTCCTCCCCCCATGTTCCTCCCTCTCCCCCTTCTCTCCCATCTCTCTCTCTCTCTCTCTCTCTCTCTCTCTCTCTCTCTCTCTCTCACACACACACACACACACACACACACACACACACACCCCTCTCTAAGCACAAAGAGCTGATGACAGCCTGGTGTTTACTATTAGAAACAGGATTTGAAACCCAATGAGAGAAAACCTAGCTCTTTATTCCATTTGTTTTTTCCTGCCTAAAGGTTCTTAAAAGAGAGATTGCTCTACCAGGAATCCCAGGTGCCTCTTCCAAGCATTCCTTTTACAAGCCTGTAAAGCCAATCCCTTCGGCCTCCTCAGCTGTCACCCCGCCCAGGCAGAGTGTGAGGAGGCATGTGGGGCTCCCAGGAAGTGGCCTGGGCTCTCAGAGAGCCGTCCTCTTTTGTCCCACAGCTCTGCCCACCCCAGTGCCCAACTGCCACCCTCAGACCCACCAGGCCTGGACATTTTCCTATTCTGTCACCCTGACTCTGCCCTGTGCATCAAGGATGAAAGGGCAGGACATTAGCTGACCCCTCTGGTGCCAATCTCATGCTACACATTCTGTGATCCAGAAATAACAGACTTTGAAGTGAGCTTAGGCAGAGAGGGACTAGGAGTCTCTGGAAAGGTGTGTAAGTGTGTTTGCACTACACCTGTGCATGTGTGTAAACTCTTGAAAGGATGTATTTTGGGGTGCACAGTCTGGCTATGTTTGCCTATATCCACTGCAGCCTGTCTGCTTCAAGTGCATATGTATCGACTTGCTCTGTGGCCATTTTATCCCGACTTTCTCAAAGTGGAGAGTTCCTCTCAAAAGATTTTCTTTCTAGGATTCATCAGAGCTGAAGATGGCCTCTTCCCAGCGCACTTATGTGGTGTACTCACATGTGTGTACCTGTACACAGGCACGCGCATACACATGTATACAGGCACACACTTCAGTAGTCTCAGGTTCCCCATCACTTCTGCTGGAACACTCAGAGCCAAGGGAGTCTTCTCTGGGGGATAATTTGGACATTACTCTTTCCTGCTAATCTCCCTTTTCTCTGCTGCCTTAATGGCACAGCCAACAGTGACCTTCTCGCCAGCCCGCCAGCCAGCCAGCCAGCCAGCCGGGGTTCTGTGCTGGGCTTTGTGGAGTCCGCTCGAGGGGATCTGGCCACTTTCCTTTGGTATTGGTGGGTAGACAGCAGTCGTCCCGCCATGATGTGGGGCATATATTCCCAGCTCTAGATAGTTCTTGGTGAAGTGAAGATGGTTTGACTCTTCTCCTGGGTGAAGTCCATAGAGATTAAAAACCAAAAACAAGGCCAACTCTTTGTGACATGAAGGAATCATCTCTGCCAAGATGTGAGTTAGGGAAAACCGTGGGTTCTGTGGAGAAGGGGATCTCTAGACTCCCATGAAACAAGGCAAGTGATTCTCATGCCACTCACTTCTGGGTCACCACACAGTCTGTGGCCACGGAGCTGGGAGGTTGGTTGAAATCCCACAGAAAATGGGGTCTGACTTCTCTGGCCACACAGAGGAATGCGGGGGCTGGAGAAGAAGCTGTACTGGTAGCCAGAGCTGGCCTTGGAAGGAGCCGGGAGAACCCAGGGCCTGTGGTCCTGACCAAGTCCACCTTTTTACGGAGGAAGTGGGATTCCCAGCTCAGCTACTGGCTTCCCTTGTAGGTCTGGAAAAACCACTGGCCTCTCTGGGTCTTGCCATTGCCTTTGTAAAAGGAGAAATCGTCTGCCCTTCCATTCTTCACAGAAAAAGTATTCTGAAAGCAATTACAGCAGACATGTGCCTCGCTCTCATTATGGACCAGGCACTGCGGGGAGTGACACACTTTCTCACCTGGACCTCATGCCCGCTCATGGCAGACATGCGCATGTGTGTTGCTATTTGCGTTTCTCAGACAAGGAAGCCAATGTGCAGAGATGAGCTCAATTGTCTGAGGTCACACGGATATGAGTGGATGAGCTGGGATTTGAGCAAAGGCAGTCTGACCTTTCTGCACCCAAGGTAACATTTCAGTAAGAAACTACTGCTCTTTTTAGAAGAAACCAGAAAAGGTAAATTAGAAGAGAGAGATGACCTTGGAACGCAAAGCAAATACGGAAGACCTTCAAAAGGCGTCAAACCTGAACACCATCTTCCTCCTCTTAAAACACCCACTTTATATTCATGCACTTACCCCCTCCCCCCCACATACACAGAGCTCTGGAGACCCACTAATTCACTTTCCAGATCCCGGCAGCCATGTCTCTGGGTGACCATAACTGGGCTGAGTCGGCTGTCGATGTCAGCAAGGCTCTCGGAAAGATATCATTAGCTGGAAATGATGCCAAATGTCACACAGGGAGCCTGCTGCAAACACTCCTCCCTCCTTGTCAAAGGCAAGATCTCTGCATGGCCCCCAGCTCCTTTCTGTGCAGCCTCCTCAAGCCTACACAGCTCTCCACGCTGAATGAGCAGACCAACAGTGACCCATCATCTCATCTGCTCTGCTCTTGTCATCAGGAGCAGCCACTTCCCAGAAAGGTAGGTAGGTTAGCCCTGCAGCTGACAAATGCCACATCCCAACATCACACTAAGTAGCTTGAAGCCACCAGAACAAGTTCCACAAACATCCACTGAGCACCTCCTTCAGGTCAGACAGCAGACAGGATAAAGCATGGTGCCCACCTCTCCCCAAATTATAGAGGAGGAGGAGATCAGTGAAAAAATCACAACATAGGGTGCAATTAAATACATGCTACACGAACATCATTTAAATTCTGGCTGGCACTTATTCTTAACTACTAATTTGTATTTATTTTTCATCTCTTTTCTCAACTAAGTGGCCGATCAGCCTTGCCTGCGTTGCCTCAAAGATGGTAGGCCATTGCAGAGAGAACAGTCACTTGAAAGATGCTCCCTGGCTTTCATATTCCCAAACTGATGCCCGGAGCTGAATCAGTAGGGTTTATGGAGGAGGAAGGAGGACAGAGAGGAATTGGAGGGAGAAGCAAAGTAAACTGCAAAAAGCAGTTAGATAGAGGCTTGCTCCCAGAATAAAAAGAAATACCCCAGGCTGGGGGCAGAGGTAGGGGGAGAACGAGAGAGAGAGAGAGAGAGAGAGAGAGAGAGAGAGGGAGAGAGAGAGAGAGAGAGAGAGAAGGAATACGGGGTACGTAGACAAACAGGACACAATCTCACAACTCTTGCCTGAGCAAGACCCCGAGAAGCAAGGGCTGTGTGGTATGTCTAGGAAAACACAAGACCAGAGGTAATTCTGTAAAAAAAAATTCTCAGGGCCCCAGTGTGATCACAGAGAGCTGCTAGCCCTAAGGATGCCATATGGAGGGAACAGGGCATCCCTGAGGCAACTTGTTTGGTTTCTGCGTGTTACCTTAACAATGCACGGGTCCCTAGCACTGTGGCCCAGACTGACCCCAGCATAGTGACCTGGGGGCCTGGAGGGGTAGAGCTAAGGCTGCCAGACACAATATAGAATGACCTGTAGTGGATGTGCTGTGTTTTTTTAAAAAAGTATGCACTATTTATTTATTTATTTATTTATTTATTTATTTATTTATATGTGCTGTGCTTTTATTTGCTAAATCTGACAACCCTATATTGGGCTTGAAATTGAAATTAAGGTGACAAAAATGATGTGGAAGAAAACTCATACCTGAGTTTGTAGAACTGAATATTTGGACTGGGGCTGATAACCCGTTCAAATTTAGTGCCTTTATCGTTAGCGCGCTTTACAGTTTATGAAGTTCCTTCACATGCACTGTGTCATCTGGTTCTTCCACAGACCTGGTGAGATGACAACTGTGGTCTCATTATCTCCAGAAAAAGAACCAGGGCTCAGGGAAGCTAAAATCACTGAGGACGCTAAGTCCACGTAGCCTGGAGTCGTTACCAAACCTGGTCAGCTCCAGGAGTGGGGCGGGGGCTCTGCTCTGGGACCCGGCACCACCCCTGCAGTCTGGGTTCCAGCCTTCAGAAACGGCACTTCTCAGTTTAGTTCCAAAACACCTCTTGCAAGCTTTTGTGAAGCGTGACATTTTAGGGTGTCCGAATCCACATGCCCGCTCTCTGGTTTGCAGAAGAGCCAGAACTAAGACTCAATTTTACTTGATGAGGTGACCACAGTTAAGTCTCCATTGCCTGTGGGATCCAGGATGACATGCCTGGTAACAGGTCGAGTAACTAAGCCTCTGGTTCATCACCTTCCAGGTCAGAGGACAGCCACTATGATAGGATGGCTCCCCTCTGACGCTCAGAGACGATGGGGTGGATGGTGATTTATGGAGAAGGGAGCTGTGCGAAGAATGAGGCCAGACATTTGGGACACCTTGGCTGCAGAATGCTCTGTCCAGCACATTCCCAAGACAGCCACTGCCTCAGGGAAGGGCCCACTCTGTCAGAGCTCAGGGTTTGCACACCCTAAAATCTGTACTTAGGGACCTGGTGCTGCTGCTAGCAAATGGGCCACAGCTGCTTTTGACATTAGAAAAGCGGATTTTTTTTGAAAGGTATGCTTTGGAAATAAAAGACTATGATCTTAAGGAAGCCTAGTGTATACCACTGCCCATTTTGTTAAAAATTTTATTTCTTGCCCAGCTGGTATGGCTCAATGAACCATGGTTCAATTCCTGGTCCGGGCTCATGCCCAGGTTGCAGACTCCATCCCCAGTGTAGGGTGTGCAAGAGGCAGCCCATGATTCTCTCTCATCATTAATCTCTCTTTCCCTCTCCTTTCCTCTCTGAAATCAACAAAAATGTATTAAAAAAAATTTCATTTCTCATTCTACTTAGAAGACTTCAAGGGCAGGGAAATGTTCTTTTCTTAAGGAAAAAAAAAGGAAAGATGAGTGTTAGAAGATAGGAACCAGTTTTATTTTCATTTTTTATTCTTTAAACCTTGATATGTCATAAATATTATTTATTACCCACTAAATAGTTAATACTAGCAAGAATCACTCTTCATTGGTGGTGGGAGCCAATTTTTTGGGTGTGGGAAAGGGCAAATTCTAGAATGGGAAATGTGCCAGGATTTTGATGATCATCAAAACATTCATTACAAGTATCTGATTTGTAATATTTCCAAGAAAAATGACACAATGCTCTGAGGACCTGTGATCACTGTGGTTGAGTACTTCTCTCAAGGATCTATCTCGCTGATTGGCAGCCATGGCCTGGAGACATATCCTCGGAAGGACGCACCCCTGAGGAGGTGGGGCAACCTGGGTGGATGTCAGGACTCACAGCTACTGTGTCTGGCACGTGTGTCCTACTCGGAGGGGGTGGGGGTGCTATCTTGCCTGCCTGGCTTACCTGAATGGTTGAAGGTCAGCAGAATGAGCTCAGTGCCAGGTCTCCCGGCCCCTTCCTCTGCCCAGAGCTGCTGACTTGTAGACATGGAGGCTCTGCTAAGCACTGGGATTTCATTAAGGGCCTCGTTTACATTTACTGGGAGTCCAATAAAGAAAAGATCCAGCCTCGGAAATCCTTCCCCACCCATGTGTCCCTCTCACCATGTTCCACCCCCACGCCAATCCCACTTACTCATCCATTAAACAGCTAACAACTGAGCTAATTCTGGAATGTTGCCCATATAACCTATCTTTGGAAATCACTTCAGAAAATGCTTTTAGGAAGGCAGGTCACCTCTTTCCATTTGTCTTACGATGGCAAGTCCGGCGCCTGCACAGAGAGACAGCGACACATGAAGAATACAGACTCTCAAGTGAGACCCGAGATAAGTCCTGGCCATTGCCTACTACCCAAATGACCTTGGGCAAGTTCTTTAACCTCTGAGTCTCACTTTCTGCATCTGCAAAATGGGACTAGTACTATGACCTACTGAGAGGTTTAAGCAAACTAGTCATGCGAACTGCTTAACTCAGTGTTTAGCATGTGGCAAGTGCCAAAAATGTGTTACTAGCAGAGGGTCTTTGCTGGCACTGGCTATCTTCCCACTGCATTGTTCTCCTGCCTTACGCATAATGAGGTTTTGCCAGACACATGGGAGCTAAGGGGAGCTAAGGGGAGCTAAGGGGAGCTAAGGGGAGCTAAGGGGAGCTAAGGGGAGGAAAAGACATTCGTGCTCCTGGACTCGTCAGTTGTCCCATCCAGCTGTGATGTCATGATCGGAGCTGCAGCCCACAGTTCTGAACTCTAACAACCCCAGCAACCAGTGCTCACTCCCCACATGCTTTTCATCACCCACTCGCACACAACATCTGGGCGTCTGCTTCCATCCTACCATTTCATCAGGGTCAGAACAGCCAGTATCTATCTGCATGAGGTAAGCATACGGGGCCCCGAAGATCTGAGACGGGAAACCCGCTCTCAGGGAAGCTGAATTTGAGCAACATGGGACACAGGCAGGGACATCTCTTTGGTTCCATAATTAAAACTGAAACCTGATCCCTCTGCTCTGGAAGACCTGACCACAGGTTTCATTTTTCAAAGGACTACCTGGAGGCTTATGAAGGACCAACTGTCCCAGATTGGGTTACCCACTTGCAGCAGCTGCTTGACCTCTCCTGTTTAACCTGTCCCGAGGTGGAGACTCACCTGGAATGAAAACCTGGCTAAATACTAGGTAGCCCAGGGCAGCCAGGACCCAATGCAGCCCCTGGGTTGTCAAATATATATATATTCCTTACTTAAGGATACTTTTCCACTTTTTTTTTTTAGAGAGAGAGAGTAAAGGGAGGGAGGGGGAGAGAGAAAGAGAGAGAGAGAGAGAGGGAGAAACACAGATGTGAGAGAGACACACACTGATTGGTTGCCTCCTGCATGTGCCCCCAGTGGAGGCCGGGGATCCAGCCTGTAACTGCAGTTTGTGCCCTGAGTGGGAATCGAACCTGAGACCCTCGGGTCTCAAAGGTGACACTAACCACTGAGTGAAACGGCTAGGGCAGTTGTTAAATATTTTTTGAGCAAGGCTGGTTTCTCCTCCTTGCCCAGGTCTCTGCCACATGTCCACTCCTGTCGCCTTCCTGTTCCCCTAACTATGAAATCGCTCACCTCTTATCTCCTCGGTTTTCTCACACCATTTATCCCAAAGCAGCTCGTGGATATACAGGGTGTCGCAAAAAATTGTATACACACACTTTGAATGATTATAAAGTCAGTGTTTACTATCACACAGTTCATTTTCCAATTTTAAAAGAACCTACAGAAATGAATAATTTTTTTGTCAATGCCTCTTTTCAAACGGATGACTACTCTGGACCAGGCACTGCTGATAATGGAAAGCAATGGACTCGCAAACATCAAGAATCATTTCATTCACTGTTCGTGTGCCCTTAATTTGTCGATGTTGCTGGTTTTGTGCCGCCAACTTTATCTTCTATGTATTCCCATTAAAAAAAAAAAAAAGTCTAGTGACAGTTTAGGATAGGTGTTCTTTGTCCAAAGCTTAGTCTAGTTTCATCTATAATTTCAAGTCAGTTAGACCTGGAAAGGAGTGAAAATTAAGTGAGTTGCCAGCTGTTCAAGCGCGTGTACATGTCTTCGGGACACCCTGTTTTTGCTTTCACGCTGTCCATAGACGGCAGCTCTGTGAGCAGAGGAGCTCTAGCTCGCCTGGCTTCCTGCTGTAGGCCCAGCCTGTGCGAAAAGCATGGGTAGATGAGGACAAGGAGGAAAAGTTTTACAAAATGCCACACTAAACCCCAGGGGCCTGCCTCCAACGGGGCTGGGAGCCTAGAGAATGTTTTGTTGAGGAAGTTAGTTAGGACGCTAGAAGTGTCTGACAAAAAGGAAGGGAAGGGAAGAAAAGGAAAAGAGGAAGGAAGGGAGGGAAGGAGGAAGGGAGGAAGGTTATTCTTTCACTCTTAATGTCCCAAAGCTTTACAACAGACTTGTGGACTGACCATACTCTTTATGACATCATACACAAGGAGTGAGTACTCTATAATAATAGAAGCGTAATATGCAAATTGACTAAATGACCGAACAGTGGAACGACCGTCCAGATGACCTTCCAGATAACCTCCTCGTGGTTATGAGGGCCGAGGCAGCTGGGGCTGTGAAAGCCTACTCTTGCATGAATTTTGAGCATCGGGTCTCTAGTTCAGGATAACTTTACCTGGAAGTGTTCCCTGCCATTATACATATTCACATTTCCTCCCCCCGCCCTTCCTTCCCCTCTAAAGACATCTAGTGACTTTTCTAAGTGCATGAAAGGGAAAGTCAGTGTAAATGTGAAGTATGGGGGGCGGGGGAGGGGAGAGCACGGTGAGAGGGCAGAAAGGACAGGAACGGTCAGGGCTGTCCTCTGCCTATAGTCTAGGGTAGATGAGCAGAAAGGACAGGCTGAGACTGATGTCACACTAGCTTCCCTCTCATGGAGCACATGCTCTGAGCTGGGGAGCGGTGCTCTCCATGGGGCTCCAGAGAAGGAAGAGAAACAGGGAGAAGAAGGGATAGTGTGTGTACAGGAGGGGTACGAAGCATCCTCAGAGGCTGTGATGACTGTAGGCTACAGAACAAAACTTCCAGGAGGGCAAAAGTGAAACCTGGTCCCTGAGGAGGGCTACACATCCATACAAAAATAGCCTGCAAACCAAGACACTGAATGCAAACCGCAGCACCCTAGACAAGCCGATCTATTGGGCCCGTGTGGATTTTCTGTATGTTGTGGTGATCGTCACTGCCTGCGGGCCATTCTTATCCTCGGCACAGAGAGGCTCCAGCTGGTTCAGGATGGGGTCATGGTGACCTTGAACCCAGCTGGAGAGCTCCTGGAGGCATGTGTCCAATGGCTGTGGAGGCCTCTGCCTAGGGAGGCTGGGATTCCGAGTTCTGGAAGCCAGTTAGCAAAGGGGTTCCAAAACCCAGTGTTTGGCAACCTGCACGCCTGCATGGACAAGGCAGGGGCAAAGTTTCTGCCATGACCGTCCAAAAGTGATGCACAGTCTACAGCTGTGTAATCAGAACTCTCTAACCTCACTAATAAAACAGGTACTTTCTAAGAATCTTCCAGTTTAAAAATACAACACTTCTACCCTCTTCACTCTCTCCCTCCCTTGCTCTTCCCCTGTCACCTTCTGCCTTTTTCCTTTCCTCCCTCGTGGCCAAGAGCCCTTTCTCTGCCTCACAATGGCCAGTGACCCCCCAGCCACAAACCAGGGAAGTGGGCAAATCAGCAGCAATGGTTTTCATAAGGTTTGGAGTAGGTGATGTCCCGCGGTCATGATCCAACTTTCTAGTTCTTGGACTGAAAGGCAAATCCCCAGTTCTCCTGCTAAGCAACGAGTAAGGACAAGCAGCCAGTCAGCAACCATGGGCTCCAGATTGCGTCCTAGAAGACCCGAGCAATAGGTACTGGGACATGGAAACAGATGTGCACAGAAGTGCAACATTTGTACTGCAATATGTACAGACGCCGAGCCATTGTGATGTACACCTGACATTCATACAATGTTATCTGTCAATTATCTCTTAATATAAAAAATAATTCAATGAAAAGAACCCATTTCTACTGCAAAACTCAAGACTCACGTAATGGGTGAAATACTAGCAACTAAGGAATCGTGCTGATTACGGCAGGAATGAATTTTATGGATCCAGGAAGTCTACCTAGGAGAGACCACATACTGTGGGAATTTAGTGAAACGTAATTAATATTGTTTTCCATTAAGTGCGTCTATTCCTCTAAATTGAGAAGGGCCATTTGGGAAGGGTCCTTCCATTAAACATACATAAGACATGTAAATACACATTTCATTCAATCCTCACAATAAAACGTTAGCACAGTGTTAATAGTCACACAGATGCTGCACTTCCTGGCACCTCAGCTTTTTCATCTGTGAAATGGGACCTATAACAGTATATACTTCAAAGGGTTGGCATGACTTTTTAATTACAAAGTTATATAAAGCACTTAACGTAATGGCAGGAGCACAGTAAATGCTCCATAAACGTTATTTATTGTTGCTAGCGTCATTTTCCCACACATGGTTACTAAGGCCTAGGGAGAGCTATGTGACCTGAGGTCACGGCTAGGATGGGGCTTGGACCCAGCTCTGTCTGTCAGCACCCGCACACTGGGGATGTAAATTACCGCTGCTACACTCAAGCGCGCTTCGCAGCACCTGCTTTAAACATTCCAGCAAACTGGCCGCCTCCGGGGAATTTGTCCTGCATCTGCCTTTAAACATCACCAAGAATCTGCGGTTTGTATAAATCCGTCCTGGAAAGGTCAGGCTAGTTTGTGCCTCACACAGTCAGGCCTGAATTCGAGTTTCTACGTCGAGGTAGCAGATCAGGCCACTTCGTGCATCCTCTGTGATTTCAACACTGTGACCTCCTTGCTCGGCCTGCATGCTGGGTTCTTCTGGGACACTGCCTTCTGTTCCTTCCTTAACGACCCAGCTCACACCAGGCACGGGGGGTCCCTAATACGGACATGCCAAGGAACAAGCTAAGAAGAGTGACGGTAAAGAACAGGGCAACAGACCCGGGAGTGCGGAGGCTCTACAGGAAGCCTTACAGAAAGGAAAGAGCCACCTGGGCAGGCTGGGCGACATGCGTAGCACATGTGCCAGCTCTTGCTTGCAGCAGGACTGGGAAGGGCAGGCCAGATTTGTGCTGTCTGCAGCTGGCTCCTCCACGTCAGCGAATGCTTCCCTGAGCTTCTGCAGAGCCCATGGCCACATTTCCTGTGGAAACAGACGACCTCAAAGGTGTGTGCTGCAGAGGAAGCTCTAGGAAGGGTGACCAACACGGCATGGATAACCAGTCCTTTGAGGAAGTCCTAAAGGAATCTTGTCTATCAGGAAAGAAAAAAAAAACCAAACACCTAAGGACTGGCTTAGTGTCTTCAAGAGGCTCCAAACTTTTATTTGGCTTATTTGCTCTTATGAGGAATTGAGAGAATTCAGGGCCACTGAGAATCATAGAAAGGAACAGGGGCTTAAGTGGGGGGAAGGGGTCTAGCTGGATAAAAGGAAGTCCTTTTCCAGTGCAAACTGATTAGACTGCTGGATTTCAGTTCTACCCAGAAACCTTCAAACTCCGAAACAGCAATTCCAAAACAAAACACAACTCCCTCTGACCGCCAGGAGCCAGCCTGCTTCCTAGTCTGACCGCTTGTCCCAGTATGACCTGCACCATTTACACCATCTGCATTAGGATCATCTGGGAAGCTTGTGTACATGCAAGTTCTCAGGTCCACCCCAAACTTCTGAGTCAGAATGGGGTGGGGGTGGGGGTGCCCATTCACACATTTTTACAAGCTCCCCACGTGATTCCTGCGCATACTAAAGCTGTTGGGTCGCCCCCTGCCCCCTGTCTGCATCAGGCGTGAATCAGCGGAAGGAACTCTTTCCTTGCATTTTCTGATTGTATACATCTTACCAGACTCCTCACAGGGGCACTGGCAAGCGCACTCAAATAAGAATAAAAGCTGCCTTTTCCAGAAAGATGCCAGAGCACCATCCTGAGCCCAGGGGCCTGCCAAGCTGCCGAGATCAAGGAGAGGGTTTGGCTTTGGCAACCCTGGTTCTTAGACAGGTGAGGGGGCTGCCTGGCCCCTTTCAGGAGGGATTGGGAGAAACTACAGTGGAGGGCCAACTGCCTCGCCCAGGAGTCAGACCCAAGCACAGGCCTGCCATCCTCTACTAGAAAAAGAAATCTTCGCCTAATGAATCTTTCCCCGCTCTGACCTGAGCTGGGTGGTGAACTGAGGAACTACTTATTGATTTGCTCGTCACTCTTCCATGCTTTGCAGCTTCTTGCTGAGGGAACTGAAAACATCCCCAGCAAGTCTGATGGTAGGCGACTGGCTAATTTTAGGGAAAGGAGGGGGCTCCACGCAGGCTTCTTTTTCCTTCTATTCCCGCATCATTTTTGGAACATGGACACACAGGCTGGCATACGGGAATCCCTGTGGTGACGTCCTCAAGGTCACTGGAACCCATTTTTGCCCCCCCTCCCCCCACTGGATGCCCATTAGCACCCGCTTTGCTACCCACCACGCCTGACTCTCCTGGGCCAATTTGCCTGTCCTGCTGTGGGCTGCTGGGTGACAGGAGGCAACATGAGTGGCCAGGGCTAAGTCACCCCCTGCAGAGGGAGAACTTTTAAGCCACAGTAGGGAGAGGAAGGGCAGTGATGTGGCTTTAGAAATCGCCTTGTCCAGCTGGGTGGGCTCATTCCCCAAGACTGTGAATCTCTCTTGGCAGTGCAAACACTGTCCCTCCTCAGATGTGGGGGGTCGACACTTTGCAGGGGAGGGAAGTAAGGGGTGGAACGCCTCAGGGAAGTCAACC
>PVJC01011944.1:0-40577 GCA_004026665.1 Murina feae | reverse complement strand
CTCAGACAAGCTAGAATTTTACTTTCTTCTCACATGTCTAAAGTAGAAACTAAAATTTCTTCTATTATTCTGCCTTTTCTACAGTGCTGAGTCAATTAAATTGGAGGAGTGGTCACCCTAGATTAGCATTTTAACCTCCAGAAACCAAATGAGAGACTAAAGGGAAAGACATTTCACTTCCTGGAAGTGATATGTGTAAACCTCAAATTCCTTAGGAGAGCCAAGAGTCCAGTGCACTGCGAAACCCTGGAATCGGCTTCTGGCTGTCAAAGGAGGAAGGGAGCAGCAGAGAGAAAGTTCTGAGCCTTGGCCCTCGCTTCACTGCTGGTCCATCTGGCCCTGGACCTGTGAAGAGCTGACCCCTTAAACTAAGGACAAACCTGCGGGTCTCGGGTCCCGTGTGCACCACACCTGGTTCCTCCAGCATTGCCCTCACTGCTATGAAGGTAGTGGCTCAGCCGCCTGAAGGTTTCCCAGGTAGATGTAGATTTGGAACAATTATGTTTGCAGAATGCTCAACACGACCCCTTGCTGACTAGACAATTTTCAGACCTGCTCATTTTTGTAGTGAAAAGAATCTTTGAAGGTGTTCTGAACCACTTTCTTGAAATGGTGAATATTTTAAAGAGAGCTAAATCAGAAGCCTGTACGAAAAGCTTCCCTGTAACATGTGCCATACTATTCAAACTTCTGTTTTTGTCAGTCCTTAACATCTATCTCTCTGAATTTTCATGACTTTCTATTTCACAAGGATTATTTTATATACATTGGCAGCAGCATGCAAATAAATTACTTATTTTAAAAGGTTAAAAAAAAAAGAAGAAAGTAGAAACTGTCGCATCCATAAATTTTAGACTGTTAATGTTTACACTAACCTGATGCCTCCCTCTTTCCTAGTTTTTATTTCCTTTCTCTTTTGGTTAAGACTGTTTATGCATTTATTGGACCTCTCTCGGAGAACAAGAAGGGCATGTGCCCCCCCACCCCCAGTGTAGAAGGATATTGAATGATATTACTTTAAGCACTAAGTGGAAAATTATTAAAATATATTTTACCCTAAATGTTTAAAGAATATACGTATGGTTTTAGGGCAGTATTTAGTGTTTTCTAAATGAGCTTTCTATTTCACCAAATGGTTATTCTGTCCTTATTCCATGAGTAGAGCTGAGTATAATATTTTGAAGATCCAAGAATTTGAACACAGAGACTTTCCTCAAGTAATTTACTAACCACCTGAGGATGCTCAGTGAAAAATCAACAAACAGTGCAATGATGCAAGAGCTGTTACAGAAGAGAAGAGATGAAGGTTTTTTGTTTGTGTTTTCTTGGAAGGGCAGCCAGTGGGTACTAGTATTTAGTGAAACACTTTCTATCACATATATTTCCAAAGGATTTCCTTACTGAATTAGGGTTTATATTCCATGCTATTTATGAAATATCTCATTACAAATACACAAGTATCATATTAGGCCATAAAAATAATTATACCTTCTATTCAGGGCAGTTTATCTAAATTATAGCATATAACCTTTGTTCTTTGATTCTATCAGTTATAAAAATGATATAATTATAAACTTTGTAATATCGTAATATTTTTTTTCTTTAATAAGACAGAAAGAGAGACTCTAAAATTTAATGTTCTTAATCATGTGGGAAGTTTTCTGAAAATATGTACCTACAGACTACAGAGAGATTCTGGTTCCGTAGGTCTTGCATGAAGAGCAGGAACCGCCATTTTCCACAAGCTCCCCTATTGATGATCCGGCTACTCTTCCTCCCACTTTAAAGAAGACATAGATTAAAGAATACATTGGGAAGTTTATACAAATAGACAATACTATTGATAGACCTTATTTGCATAGTTTGGTTTTGGACATAAACTTCCTTTTTTGTGAAATTATTTTTGTCACTATGATTGCCTCTTCTTGCAAGAGAGGGCAATTATTCACATTTGCCATATTAAGACAAAATCAATATATACAAAATGGTTACATCTTAATGAAAATGTAACTTCAACAAGAGATGTAATTGGCATGGTCTCTATATATCTTTACCTATTTTTAATGAGAAAAAATGTTAAAATGAGACAAATGATTTTTATAACTATTATTATCAGAGGTAGCATTAACATTTCCTCTTTCCTGATTGTGTGTTTTGCCTCCTTGCTTTCAGATTACAACTTATGTTTAAGGGTAAGAAAGAAAAGTAAGGAAACAAAGGAAACAAAAGGAAGGAAAGGAGAAACGGAAGGAGGAAGACAAGGATGAAGTGGAAAAGAACATTGAATAAAGAGATAAAGCAAGAAAAATAACCTTGGAAAACAACAGTATTTTATATTGAGAAATCATTTAAAGATAGACCATAGTCCAGCTTTGTCTCTTCAAATAAATAAAAACACCATTGATACTTTTAGCGTTTTCGCTTCCCCTCTTTCAACTCTCACAGGAAAATAATGTCCAGTGTTTTGTTTTGTTTTTTAAACTGATTGTTAACAGTTAGGAAAGTAGCTTATTTATTAAATTTGAAATTCAAGTGCCATCCTCTGATTCCAATAAAGTGTGTTATTTCCCAAATTTGAAAGATTGTATTCAGGAACACAGTTATGGTTCTCGACTTTCAAGACCTGCCTCTGCATTTTCACAAAGCACAGTTGGTCTAATTTTAACCTTTAACTTCAATGAGTGGATAATCATAACCACGAATACCATGCTGAGTTCTTGCCAACTCTTCCCACCTTTAACTCTACCATCATTAATGCCTATTGATTTGAATCTCCTGCATCACAGCACTTGATTAATTTCAGCACAGCAAAATATTTTGGGATTTTATATACAGGATCTCATTGATTTCTTGTCTTGCCAGTTTTAATCAGATTTTGGAAAAGGGAAAATTATATCAAGGCTGTCTACTCATCTACTGGTTAATGACATTATGTAAGCGCAAAAGCTCTTCATTTGAATAAAGCATCTAAACCTTGAAGTGATCAGTTATACACAGTGGGCATTGCAGAATAATATTTGGTTTAAATATTAAAAAAGAATGTGTGCTCTAATGAACAGATCTAGCATACATCTCACATGACTAGTTAATGACAAAGGTACTTTTTACATATATTATCAGATCTTTATTTCACCTCTGTGTGATTCATGTAGAAATATTTTTTGGTCCAACTCTCACATTAAAATGCCTAATAGTATGAAATCCATGGGGCCTTGATATGTGTTTCTGTACTCTGCTTTAGTGATAAACCAAATGGTCAAATACATCGTTTCAAACTTTGTTCTTTAAAGGCAGTCTTTGAAAGAACAGTGCCTGCACTGTGGTTTGTGGTACAACAGTGACAACTAGTGGCCACTGGATTTCAATTGAGGCTGACAATTTGTAACAAGGACCTTTATCTAGCTTTAATAACCAGCACTCAAATGACCTGCTTCTTGCTCACCTTCATCCTACCTTGTACTAAAAATAGGTAGATATCACCACCTGTCTATATGAGAAATCTTTTGTTTTATTAACCAGGTATCCGTATTATAGATTAAAATGGTCTCCCTAAGAGGTCACTGCAAATGCTAACATGTTGGAGGTGCCTGAAAGATTCTTAATGGGTTCTCCCTATGTGATATAAAAACCAAATGACCTATTATTTTTTCTTTTGCCTGCAAGGGGAAAAAAAAGAACTTCTGGATATATGTGAAAAACAGGTCAAAGCACTCCCTGGGCAAACAGTTAGGGATTGTGTAATTATTCACTACCTGAACACCCAGATTGGTCTCATCTTCCCCTTCTGAAAAGCCCATTATTTCTTTAGAATGGAGAGCTTAATGGAGTAAAGCTTTGCTAGAAGTAATGAGCTGAATAATGTGGAGTTCAACTTTGGATTATGGACTTTTGGAGACTCCAGGCAGTTAAAGCTAATGATTTATTCCCTGTATTTATTTTAAATGTTTCCAGTCAGATCTATTTATATATCCTTAACACTCTGAGACACAGGAAACTAGACCCACCCTTTTCCCTTCCAGCAACTATAACATTCCTGCTATCTCAAACTGTCTTTTTATTTTTTATTTTTATTTTTAGCATAATGCCAAAGCTTCATTTCCTCCTCACTGGCGGTGCTCTAAGAGTGCTTATGGCAAATTTGCATCTGTAATCATAACTTGAACCCATCTGGGGCTGAGATTGGCTACAAGCTTAGTATTTCCACTTAACAGATTCATGATTAGCATGCACAGAAGGAGCAGAATTAGGATGAATGTTTTTGGAACAGTACAGATAAATCCTCATAAATGTAGTACAACAGCTCTGGAAACGCACAGAGCGGAAATGTAATGAAGCTGAACTCTGTAGAGAGTTGGGTATTCTCAGTACCATGCCTGTCCTAATGAACTCATTTAGATTAGAAAATGGATTTAATATTTTATTGGAATTAACCTGAGCCAGTAAAGAGGATTACAATTTCTTTCCATAAATATAGTGATATTACAGGGTGAGGTAGCATGTTACATGAATATTAAGCACTTTATGAACATTGTCATGAAGCCAAAAAAAGTAAGGTGATTATGTTTTAATATAGTGGGACTGTTCTTACAATAATTAAACTTGAATAGCAGTAAAGGGATATTTTAAAAATATTTAAATCACAAATTTGTTGCCTTTTCAGAGCTAAAATGCTATGTGATTAAAATGAAACTCAGGATAGAACATTTGACAACTGGCCTCAGCAGAAGCTATATGTTCCCACGTGGGAAATGAACAAGAAACAAATTTGGGAGGGGGGGAGGGAAGCTAACCTTTTGAATATGACTAAAGAGAAGAGTCATCTCAGTAATAATCTGAAGAAAATTCACTTATCCCCCGCTATTTTGATAAGCCAGCCAAAAAATAGAAATCCACCGCGTTATTGGTTAGGCTCTTTCCCCGTTTCTGTCATTCTGTTTGTTTGTTTTCAGCCAAATTCACTTGTATCCTCTATGGATGATGAGTGGGTGTTTTTCAGATAAGATGTATATAGAGTCCATAAAAAAGGAAATTCATGAGCGCTCAAAGGGCATGCATGCTTTTCCTCCCCTAACAACTTCCAGCCCTAAGCTACTTCTACCATTAATTTTTGTAAACCTAGCTGATGTATTATAGACAAGAGAACTAATATCAGTTTTGTAATTTTGAAGAAATAAAACTGGAGCATGATTTTGATCCAGCCTTAAACAAAGGGCAAGGTCTGGCCCTGGGGTGACATTTCTACCCATTTTGTAAAGTCAGCTACTTGTGCATTCCTGCGCCCTAGTTCGCTGATGTTTCAGGACAAGGCACAGGGAAAGCTGCTTGCTGGAGGTCGGTTGGGTCCTGAGGCTGCGCAGGAATCTTGTGATTAAAGCTGAACACGAGCTGTAAAGCTGTTCAGGCATGTCCGCAGAGTTCGTTTCAGGAAAGCTTCCCTTCGTTCCACCTACACTAGTAAAACTTTTTGCTTTAGTTGGGGAAAGACATGTGACTGCTCCATGTGTGGGTTGCAGATTTCCCCAACCCATATATGCAGAGCGTTCCACTACTGATGCTTTTTTTTTTTCTTTTTTGCTTCAGTCACACCAGGACTTTGCGATAATGCTATTAAACTGGAGCTGGAGAAAATCAGCTACTTGCTGAGTGTGCCGGGAGGGAGTGTGTGCAGGGAGAGAGGGAGAACAGGCCCCAAACAAGAGATGTCAGCATTAGTGCTGAGCAGCTGGTGAAACTCTGTGCAGGAAGGCTGGTGTGACCTGCAGGGGAGGCCTTTTGTAGGGGAATGTGTCCTGCTGGGGTGCTGATGAAGGACAGCATGCTGGGGACACCAGTGGGAACAGGAGGAAGGGAAAGCAGGCAGAAGAGGACTTGGGAAAGGGGACTGAGGAGGAGACACTGCCAGGAGCTTGTGATTTGCTGATGTCACCGAGATCCAGGGCAAATCCTTTTGTTCCACTTCATTTTCATTTCTGCATTTTGCATCTCTTATTTTGGTATTTGATAGGGTCATATATTGAGTACAAGATTTTTACCATAATTAGTTCAGTATCCAACTCCCTCAGAGGCAGACAGTGTGTGGGTAGATGGGGATGAGATGGGAAGTTATTAGCAATGCTACAGAAACCAAAAGAGATACCCAGAAAAATTCTAACATCTCACATTCCTGAAAAGTATTGGCTGCAAGATACAATATGCCTTTAATCCAGGCAAAATGATTTTCTAAATTTCCTTATCCACTTTTCTTTAATATGTCAGTGGTTAGTCTGGCTGACTTAATTCAGAGGCTCTCTTGGTGAGAAGATATGTATATATATACTAATAAAAGCATAATATGCTAATTAGACCAGACTTCCTTCCAGATGACCTTCTAGATGAAGCCAGGGCTTTGAGGGAAGCCCAGGTCCCAGATACCAGAGGGAAGCTGGTGCCACTAGCCGGGGGAAGGAAAGCCTACTCTTGCACGAACTTCATGCACTGGTAGGGTCCATAGAGGCTGCTGACTGTCGGCCCTGTCCCCTGGTCGAACTCCCAGATGAACTCCCAGTCCAGGGAACATTTTGCACATATGCTTTTATTATATAGGATTATATAGGATTCTGTGTCTATCGTTTTCTGTTTTCTGGAAGAGGATAAGATACAGTAGAAATAAATGATATGCCAACAATTTTCATAGCCCTGAGGAGAGCCCGTGAGAAGAAGCAGGAGAGCAGAGGCAGTTAAGAAGCTAGTAGAGGATCCCTATTTTCTCTTCTTCAGGCTTAGGGGATGCTGCATTAAATAAGTGTGCAGCCGCTCTCCTGTGCTGCCTTTTGGATTCAGAAGCTGATTTGCAGGCTGTCTTCTGGCCTGTGGGTCAGCTTCCACAAAGCAAATGTGCCAGTTCCTGGCAAACAGACCATGCAGCAGATGACAGAGGGTAAGTAGCTACTTGGTAACCAGTGCACGTTGTCCTAGAACTAGAACAGAGAGTGTGAATTCCTGAAGACTTGTGCCTTTAAAAAGAAATTTTATCCCAAGTTCATTTAAATCACTCCCCTTCCCTTACACACTCTGTAGTGAGTTTATTGGTTAACCTCCCCCGCCCCGGACCCTCCCCCCCAAAAAAGATATGGTCAAGTCCTAATCCTCAATACCTGTGAGTATGCTTTTATTTGGAAATAGTCTTTGCAGATGCAATTAAGTTAAGGATCTTAAAATGAGATAATCCTGATTTAGGAGGAGCATTAAATCCAATGACTCTTGTTTCTATAAGAGAAAGGCAAGGGAGAGACTTGAGATACACAGATTTGGAGACACAGGGAAGGAGGCCAGAGGCAGAGATTAAAGTAATGCTGCTGTAAACCAAGAAACACCAGGAAAATACATTGAAATCAGTCTATTTATTTTTAAAATTTTATCTTTTAAAGCACTTTGGGGGATGGGGAATTTAAACAATTTCTCATATGCATTGAATAACACAGTGAATAGCATGTACCCACCATCCATCACCTCGACTTCAGAATTATCGATTTGACAAGCTTTTTTTTTCACATAAAGTGCTTGTAACATCTAGCCAGTTCTTCAGTTCCTTATTTGTGTGCTTCTCCCTCCTCACTGTCATCTCTGAGATGGTAATGCCTGGGAATGTACTAGTCCCTGGATGACCCTTGAATACTTATTGACAGATGTGGGACATAAAAGTGTAACTCCTATGTATTGGTCCAGAAATCTCAAAGATTTCATCTGTACTCTGACTTCCGCTGCAGAATTTTTTAAAGCGACCTTCTTTAAAGGACAGTCCAGGGACAGTCAATGTGCAATGAGAATTTTTAAAACATGTGATACCTGACTATTTAGTTCAGGGGCATTGACCTCTTTTCTCTTAGATTATCAAATTAAAACATGATAACAGCCAACACAATAGCTGTCCAGTGTAAATTAATCTAAATTATACCTATTTTTTTGTCATATTAGCAAAAAATACATTTTTTTGGTGTGTGGCAGAATTTTAGTAATTAGTTTACATGGGCCTGAGTTGAAAAAGGTTAAAAATCACTGGAGCAATCCATAAAATCCCACCTTTACTCCCAGAATCTGGACCTTCTCTCTCTGGATGCCAGTGGGTGTAGCAAATTAATAATAGGCCCATGAATCTTTGCCTCCAGATCTGTTTTGGAGGACTTGATCCACTAAGACCCTATTGTGTTATATTGAAATAATTCCTAACACAAGAACATTTCATTTGTATTTTGATATGTACCTTTAAAACTTAAGAACTCTTAAAAATGTCTTACCATTATTACACCTAAATATGACAATAAAATTCCTTATTACATAAAATTGCAGTGTGCTTATATACAATTATCTCATAAATATCTCATAAATATAATTGCTTAATAGTTTGATTCACTTGCTATACAAATAAAGTATTCACATTACATTCGATTTGAAATGTCTTATGTCTCTTAATATGGAGATTTCGCTCCATCTTTCCCTGTTTTCCTTTTTCTTTGATGTTTGTTTGTTAGTAAAACATTGTCATTTTTCTTTAGACTTTCCAACTTTGGATTTAACTGATGAAATCTTCATGGTATTTTTTGGCATATTTGTGTAGCCTTTGTATATTATGTTTGTTGGTATCTGAATTTAAAAGCTTGATCAGGTTCAGCTGTGATATTTTTGCTAAATCTCCTTCATTGATGGCCATGTATCTTTTTATTAGGAGACATATAATTGTGTTCCTCTTTCTGCTATTTAGTGGCCATTAATAAATAATGTTTCCACCCATTAGTATTTTAGGGACTGCAAAATGGTGCTACCTTTTCTTCCTTTTTATTTTTTTAAGAACAGTAAACACCTTTATCACCTGAGCTCAGACAGAGGGAGGAGGAATCATTTGCCTTTCCTGGCCTTGATTTTCCTCAGCGATACTCCCGCTCCTTGTCCTCCCGCACACGGCCACCTGCAGGCCACTCTGGCCTGGCCTTAGAGCGATGCACGCAAGGAGTTCGCCCTGCTGGGGCTGCTCCTCCAGAAGACGGCTGATTGTGGCATTCTTTTTCTTCGTTATCATCATGTTTCTTCTGAATTTTTGTTTTTCAATTATTTTTTAAGATCCCTTCCTCCTCAGGTCAGGTTGGGCCGGTCTTGCAGCCCAGGGGCAGTGCATAGTGAAACTGGTAGTGCTCTGCTGTCAATGAGTATGGTGCAGTTCTTTACCCGGGTCTCGCTGCGGATTAGTGCATCATAGGATGCATTGCACACATCAGTAATTCTTGCTTTGTGCGCACAACACTCAGAGCTGCAGGAGAAGTGGCTTGTTCCAGTTATTTCGAGAGATGCCCATGGCTTGGCACCAGCTGGAAACACTTTGTTTCTTTTAATGTGTTTATTTATTTATTACCTGGATTAATTCTAGCAAGACAAATACTCATCCTGTGTTTGTAAGATTATGAATTCATTAATTTAAATGAACTTGATATGCTTTCTCCATTACAGTGATTATCCTTCTTATCCATTCTTGTGGCCAATGACAGCCCAGACACATTGACTGGTGAGAGTCCTTTTGGTATGCCTGGAGTAGACTTTGATTTTTATTTTATTTTATTAATTTATATTGTTTTGCTAAGAGTTATGAGGGTCCAAGGTCATCTTGCATGCATTCAGCTCCATACTTAGAATGGCCTTTTTTTTCAGCTAGCCCTTATTAACCTTTACGCAACTGGAGGTCTTTAATTTGATGCCTTATCAGTAAGTGCAGGTAGGATTACTTTTTTTTTTTATTGCTTAAACTATTACAACAAATGATAGATAAGTATTACAACAAATGATAGATAGATCTCCAATTTTTTCCCCTTGTCCTCCCCCCCCCCACCTCCCTAATCCCCAGTTTCTTTTGTCCATTGATTATGCTCCTATGCATGCATGCAAGTCGGATTACTTTTTAAAGGTGAAATATATCATGAGTTTAAGTGATCCTTTCAATTACAGTTCAAAACTACTGACTTTATTTTAAGCAATTCTAACTTCAATTTAAATAATATTTCTGCCACACAGATATGCTAATTCCCAATAATTCTAGCAACGATACAATGAGAATGTCACCTAACTGCTCAGTTGCTTTATTCCACAAAATATATTTTTTAAAAGTTTACATTGACAATCACAATTTTCACCAAAAATATGATTATGGAAATCAGTGTAAGTTTTTTTTTGTAGTTAAATTTCTGTATCAAAGACTCTTTAAGTAGCTAATCTCTGAATGCTAATGCCACCAAGTTTCCAAATTTTGTTTTTGCTCATTGTTATTTGTCATATTCTTTTCTATTTTCAAAAAAAAAAAATAAGTGTATCCAAAGATGTCTAGCTTCTATTTCTTCGCCCTTAATACTATACTCTCACTCTTTGTTGTTTTTTTCATTCCACTATTAGTCAAATATAAATATATTAGAGGCCTGGTACAAAAAAATTTGTGCACTTGGTGGGGGAGGAGGTCCCTCAGCCCAGCCTGTGCCCTCTAGCAATCAGGGACCACTCGGGAGATGTCCACCTGCTGGCTTAGGCCCACTCTCTGGGGGATGGGACCTAAGCTGGCAGCCCCCTCTGGCAGCTTGGAGGTCCTCAGGGAATGCCCACTTGCCAGCGGGGAGCAGGCCTAAGCTGCAGTTGGACATCCTTAGAGCTGCTGATGAGGCAGGAGAGGCTCCCGCCACCACTCCTGTGCTGGCAGCTGGCAGCCAGCTTGTGGCTGAGCAGAGCTCTCCCTTTGGGAGTGCACTGACCACCAGGAGCAGCTCCTGCATTGAGCGTCTGCCCCTGGTCGTCAGTGTGTGTCATAGTGACCAGTCATTCCCAGTGGTTCTGCTGTTAGAGTCAATTTGCATATTATTCTTTTATTATATAGGATAAAAGCCTGGTGCATGGGTGGGGGCTGGCTGGTTTACCCTAAAGGGTGTCCCAGATCAAGGTGGGGGTCCTGTTGGGGTGCCTGGCCAGCCTGGGTGGGTGGCTGATGGCTGTTTGCAAGGTGGCCACAGCACCTTCAAGGTGGGTATCCCCCCCTGGGGTGCCTGAACAGCCTTGGTGAGGGGCTGGTGGCTGGAAGCTGGTATCTGGGATTTATTTAACTTCTAAAGTTGAAATTTTGTTGCTTTAACTGGATCCCAGGTCAGGTTATCCCTGACAACCCAGGCTCCCAGCACTTCCTTGAGCCCAAGGCTGGAAGCAGGTATCAGGGGTTTATTTATCTTCTATAATTGAAACTTTGTTGCCTTGAGTGGAGACCATAGCCAGCCTAGGCAGACAGGAACCTTAACTTCCTCCACTGCAGGGGTAAGCCTCCTGCTTGTTCTAGCTCCATGGCTGCTGGCTGCCATCTTGGCTGGGTTAATTTGCATATAATCGCTCTGATTGGTTGGTGGGCATGGCTTAGTTGTAGTGGAGTGACACCAATTTGCATATTACTCTTTTATTAGATTATGTATATTCATATACTCTTCTTTCTTAGATAAAGAGTAATATAATGTACTCACTTTTCTCTACCTTGCCTTTTTCTCTTCTTCAACTAATGATAAATCTAAGAGATTAATCTAGAGTACATTATATGGAAATATCCTTATTCATTTTTGCAGTAGAGTTGTAGAGACTACCTTATTAAGCAAGTCCTATATTGATAGATATTTAGGTTATTCCAATTTTTTTGCTTAATATGAAACAGTCTTTTAATAAATAACCTTATACATATTCCTTTACCTATTATTGCCAGCATATCTGTGGGACACATTACTAGAGATGGGATTATTGAGTTAAAGGCCAAATGAATCCATTATCTCAGTAGATCTTGAATATTTATTCATAATAATTGTACCACTTTAGGCAAGCATGTTTTTGTCTACTTAAAAAAAATCTCTTTGAGTGTATTTTAGGTGAAAAAAGATGTTATATTTTCTTCACTTTAAATAAATGAGGTAAGCCTATTTACAGGTTTCGGTATGATTAATATATGTATCCTTAGCTCTGTCTTATTGGGTTATATGAATATGTTTTCTCTGGTTCTGACCAATGAACTAAATAGAACATCCAGTGTCTTAGAACATAAAAGAAGTCATTTTGTCAGTTATAACCATTTTTGAGTGAATGCTTTTTTTTAGAATTTCTTGTTGCAAAAGCTAGCTAATTTAACCAAATATTCTGTATGATAAAGCTCATGGGACTAGAGTCACAGTACTTTTCAATGCCACACTGAGTATAAATCTACTTGCTAATATACTGCATAAAAGAGAGAAAGATGCTATGGGGTAATTCATGGTTGGCAAGAAGAAGTTAGTGAGCTGTGCTTAAGTACTTTCAACCTACTGTAGGTTAGAACTCTTCTTCTATCTGCTTTTCATATTTCCGTTCCAACTTCTGCGTGTAGTAATGTCAAAAGCAGCAGTGGGAGTTTTTACTTGGTTGCTATATTTCATTGTGAGGCTGATTTTATGATTCATATTTTGGTCCAAAAGGATCCATATTGAATGACTCTCTAGACTCAGATTACCTTTGTCATCAGATACATTTACTGCCTGATATGTATGACTTACCCCTGGCTGGATGTAATATTTGTTACAACTGGGACTTCTTACTTTGACTTGGTATTTGGTGCATGAGATTACTTCTGTTCTGCAGCTCTACTTTGTGCAATCAGAAAGTTTCTTTGAATTCAGTGTTTTAAAACAGTTGTGATTTTCATTGTGTTCTACAACATTTGAAAAGGAAATTAGACCCTGTGTACTGTTTCCAGTTTTTTCCTCCAGCCATTTTGATACTAGTACATGCATGCAGGTGTACAACTTATATGGATTAGATATTTTCAGTACATTTTTTCCCATTATTTCATTATGTTTCTCACCTTTCTGGAAACTGATATGTGAAATTTCAGTAAAAACAAAATAGTAAAATAGCTTCTAGTGTAGGAAACAAATATGAAAAGTAGGGTTTAACTGCCATTTACTGATTTTTGAAATTGTCTTTAAGGAAGTGTAATGATTAAAAGTAACAGGAAAGAAAATGTATTATTTTGGTAAGTTTACAAAAGATAACTTCAGTACTGTTACTGGTTAATTAAAGATTCTTTCATAAATGTGTCTTTTGAATATTCTTGTTGATATGGTGCCTCTCTGTAGACAAACTGACCTAATAAATATGCTAACAATTTGAAGAGTTTGATGTTAAGAATTGATGGGGAGTGGGAAAGTACGAGAAAGGAATAATTGATGATGGGTGGTCCAGGAATTCACTTCAACAGTTGATTAAATAATTTGAATATCTCAGATAAGAGACAGAAGGAGAGACAGAGAGAAATAAGTGAGAGCAATTGTGTATATATTTATAGCTCTTGACATTAATGAGACAGCAGATTGGGGTTTACATGAAATAATTGACATTTTGCTGGCATAATAAGTGGGCAAAGAGACTAAATTCCTTTTTATCTACTTAGAAGCCCAGTGCACAGAGTTATGCACTGGTGAGGGGATCAGGTTGAAACCAGCAGTCCAACATCTCCCGAAGGATGTAATAGTGCATGAGTGGCAGGTAACTGGGGAGGAGCCTGAGCCCAGGAAGGGTGTCGCACAGCTCCTGTTCATCCCGGCCCACTATACCTGCCGCCACTGCTGCTCAGTAGACTTGCTACTGCTCTGCTGCGGTCTCTGTGTGTCTGTCCTAGGGCAATACCAGCACTCCCATGACCAAGAAGTGGCTGCTGGCTCACACCCAGTCAGTCCCGATGCCAGTTCTGATCCTGGTCCAGATTGGGGAGGGATGTGCAGGGGGAGTGTCCACAGGAGAGGCTTGCACTGCCACAGCTATGTTCGCCAGCCATGAAACCAGCATCTGGTGCCTATTGGTCAGCTGAGCAGTGCTCCTACTGTGGGAGCACGCTGACCACCAGGGTGCAGCTCCTGCATTGAGTGTCCCTTTGGTGGTCAGTGCACATCATATTGACTGGTTGAATGGTCAAATAGTCAAATGGTTGCTTGGGATTTTATATAGAGAGTTTATTACAGTTTATTCTAGAATTAGAATTACAGTATAGCATAGGATTTTAGTCAAGAAAGTTATCTATGTTCCCTGATAAAAGGACCAATTATTTTGAGACATGACATTACCATATGAAATATTTATTAATATTATCAAGAACAAATAGTGTGATTACTAAATAAAGCCCATTTTGGTGTTCAACAGCTTTTGGACTCTTTTTCTATGTTTTTTTTTTTAAAAATCTTCACCTGAGGATATGTTTTTATTGATTTTAGAGAGAGAGGAAGGGGGAGAAAGAGGAAGAGAAATATCAATATGAGAAAGAAACATCAAAGAGTTGCCTCACATATACATGCCAGCTGGGGGTAACAACCACAACCTAGATATGTTCCCTGACTGGGAATGGAACCAAAAATTTGGTATATTAGATGATGCTTCAACCAACTGAGCCACCTAACAATGGTGGAAACATCTAATCTAATAAAAGAGTAATATGCAAATTGGTGTCACTCTGCTACATCTAAACCACGCCCACCAGCCAATTGCCACACCCACAAGCCAATCAGAGCAACTATATGCAAATTAACCCAGCAAAGATGGTGGCCGGCAGCCACGGAATTGGAACAAGCAGGAGGCTTGCCCCAGCACTGAAGTTCCTGCCTGCCTTGGCCGGCTGTGGCCTCCGCTCAAGGCAACAAAGTTTCAATTATAGAAGATACCATAAATTAACCCCAGATACCTGCTTCCAGCCAGATTGGGCTCAAGGAAGCACTGGGAGCCTGGGTTGTCAGGGGCAAGCCAACTTGGGCTCTGGTTAAAGCAACAAAGTTTCAACTTTAGAAGTTAAATAAATTCCAAATACCTGCTTCCAGCCAGCCTCCTGCAAACAGCCATCAGCCACTCACCCATGCTGGCCAGGCACCCCAGCAGGACCTCACTCCCTGAAGGGGCTGTGGCCAGCCTGGAAATGGCCCTCAGCCCCTCACCTCGGCTGGCCAGGCACCCCAGGGGGGGGACACCCACCTTGATGGAACTGCAGCCTGCCTGCAAATAGCCATCAGCCCCTCATCCAGGCTGGCCAGGCACCCAGGAGGGGACACCCACCTTGAAGGGGCTGTGGCAAGCCTGAAAAACAGCCATCAGCCACTCACCCAGGCTGGCCAGGCACTTCAGCATGCACCCCTACCCTGAAGGGGTGGTGGCCAGCCTTCAAACAGCCACTCACCCAGGCTGGCCAGGCACCCCAGCGGGAACCCCACCCTGATCTGGGACACCCCTCAGGGCAAACCAGTCAGACTCCAACCATGCACTAGGCCTCTATCCTATGTAATAAAAGGGTAATATGCAAATTGACCTTAACAGGAGAATGACTGGGAATGACTCGTCACTATGACACAAACTAACATCTGGGGAGCAGATACTCAATGCAGGAGCTGCCTCTGGTTGTCAGAGCACTCCCACATGGGGAGCTTTGCTGTGCCACAACCCAGGCTGATGGTTGCCAGTACAACAGTGGTGGTGGGAGCCTCTTCTGCATCCTTAGCAGCATTAAGGATGCCTGACTGAAGGTTAGGCCTGCTCCCAGCTGGCAAGTGGACATCCCTCAAGGGCCCCTGGGATTCCAGAGGGATGTCTGACTGCCAGTTTAGGCCCTATCTCCCGGGGAGCGGGCCTAAGCCAGCAGGTGGATATCCCCTGAGCAGTCCCAGTTTGCAAGAGGGCACAGATCAGGCTGAGGGACCCACCCCAAGTGCACAAATTTTTGTGCATCGGGCCTATAGTTTTCTTATATTGAGATATTATGTATTTTCTCATATCTTCCCAATGTAAATTCTAGTCCTGCTTTCTGGAGAATTCAATGTAAATTCAAAATACTTTTAGAATGTAGGGAAGTCCTTCAAATATCTGAAGATAAATATTAATAAGTCCTATATCCCCACCCACCCACCCCATTTTCTCTCTAGGTTAACACATTCCTCAGGACAGCTTTCACCTGTTTCAAAACAAGTTTTAAATATACATCCCAATCAGACACAATGTTTAAGTTGCTGAATGACAAATCCAGCATTTGGTTAATCTACTATATCTTTAAATTTGGACACCTTATTTTTATTTAATCATTTTAACACTGAGTCATAATGTTAATTTCTTTCATATGGCTAGTCAATAAAAACTTTAGGCATTTTTAAATATAAACTATGTTTTGTTAAGCTTTCCTAAACATCTATACATATAAAATAGTATATATATATATATATATATATATATATATATATATATATATAAAGGCTAAGTGTCCATCTGACTGGTAGCTATGACACACACTGACCATTAGGGGGCAGACATTCAATGCAGGAGCTGCCATGATGTGCACTGGCCATTTAAAAATTAACAGCATCACAGACCTGGCTTTGACAAACAACACTCATCTTCTCCCAAGTGAGACACAGGCCCTACCACCACCCTGGAGCAACAGCCCACCAAATTGCAGCCAGTGCTGCCAAGACCCCATGGCTCAAAATGCAGCCCACATACCAGCTCAGCCCAGAAATGGTCACTGTGGGTGCCAGGTAATGATGTCACATAGCAATGCCCAGCTTCCTCTCCCTAACATCGACTAGCCTCCTTGGAGTTGCTTCAGCCCAGGAACATGACCTGCGTTATAGCCAGGTGCAAACATTTTATACTTTAACCAAATGCCTGTGAAGCATTTTCCTGTGCTTCATCTCATTTGATCCTCACAGAAGTCCTGGAGTAGGTAGATAGGAGACTCAGTGAAATCCTATTTTCTTTTCATTAGCCGGAAAATGGAGTTTTAGAAAATATAGAAACTAAAATGAAGTAAAAAATGGTAGAGCTTGAAAATGACTTTAGGGTTTCTCAATGAGCAGAATATAGTCAAACACTGCTATAGTTAAATGTTTCACCCCTTGTTCTCCCTGTGTGATCTACAATAATAATCTGCTTCATGTTGATATTTACTGCTATGTTGCTGAAAATTACCCAAAAGAGAAGTTGGGGTGCTTCACTGGGCTGGAAAAAGTTTAGCTAAATCAGAAAGCCGGTCTAATTAAGCAAGTTTATTCTATATCTACAAAAGGCTAAGTTGACTTGCGCATGTGTGATACATACAAACCTCTCGCTGGCGCCAATTGCATGTGTGTGTTTTGATCTAGCATTGTCAATCCTGAATTTGATTGACACTTCTATTATAGAGAAAGGGCAAATAGCAATATTAAAATATTTCTTCTAATTAATTTCCTTTCACTGTGTACAAATCTCTGCACTGGGACACTAGTATAATTATAAAATTGATTCTTTCAGCCCACTTGCAAAATAGTTATTTTGTTTAAATTGATTTTTGTTAGTTTGGGCCCATCATTTACCCTGCCATTTTTATTTTTGAACTTGGATAATATTATTAGTTGCATTAGTTAATCCTCACAGATTAGGTCATCTGAAAACGTAATCATAATTTTTCTTTCTATATCTCAGGCATAAACAAGAATACTGGCTGGCTCAGGGTCAAGGAAAGAGTACAAGACTATGCCATTATAAGAATACAAAGGCCTGATGCATGAAATTCATGCACTGGTGGGGTGGGAGTGTCTCTCGGCCTGGCCTGCATCCTCTCATAGTCTGGGGGCTCTTAGGGGATGTCCAACTGATGACTTAGGCCAAGTCCTCACTGGAAGTGGGCGAAGTCGGCAGTTGGACATTCCTATTGCAGTCTGGGACCCCTCACTCTATGGCCTGCTTGGTGCTCCTTACTGCTCAGCTTGCTGCTCCTTAGTGCTGCTGTGGAGGTGGGAGAGGCTCTCACCACTGCTGCTGAGCTCACCAGCAGGGTGCCTGGTTTCTGAATGAGTGGCATTCCCCCTGTGGGAGCACACTGATCACCAGGGGGCAGCTCCTGCATTGAGAGTTTGCTCCCCGGTGGTCAGTGCACATCATAGCTACTGGTTGTTTTGGTCGTTCCACCATAACGGTCGCTTAGGCTTTTATTATATAGACTAGGGGCCCAGTGCATAAAAATGTGTGCACTCCGGGGGGAGGGGGTGGGGAGGAAAGGGGGTTCCTTAGCCTGACTTGTGCCCTCTCGCAGTCTGGGTTCCCTCGGGGCATGTCCACCTGCTGGCGTGCCTGGCCAGCCTGGGTGAGGGGCTGATGGCTGTTTGCAGGCTTGCCAAGCCCCCTAGTGGGGACCCTCACCCCATAGGGGTGTGGCCAGCCTAGGTGAGGGGCTGAGGACTATTTTCAGGCTGCCCACAGCTCCCATTGACCCAACATCCCAGCAAGGTTGGCTGGAATCAGGTTTCTGGGGTTTATTTATCTTCTATAATTGAAACATTGTTGCCTTGAGCAGAGGTCAAGCTGGCCTAGGCAGTTTCCTCTGTTGCAAACGGAAGCCTCCATCTTGGCTATGTTAATTTGCATACAACCATTATGATTGGCTGGTGAGTGTGACTTAGGTGTCTTGGAGTGATGGTTAATTTGCATATTACTCTTTTATTAGATAAGATTCCTAGTTATACATTGATCCATAGTTTAATACTTGTGTATTCATTCAAGAAATATCTACTGAGTTTTTATTATGCATCAAAACTATTCAAACTACTGTGGATGTGACAATAAAAACATCCTAAATATGTGTCATCATAGAGTAGACAGGGCTGCTGGTTGCCTATATGGCACCTATGTGAAAATTATAAAAAAGTACCTCATGAGGTGAGTTCAGTATTTTATACTAAGTAAAAGTTATCTCTGATTGGGGGGAAATTGTCAAGTGAATGGTTTGTTGAGAGGACCTAGCTGGGATTCAGCTTTAATAAGAACTGTAGCTGTCAACTTGATTCAATGTACAACATGCACAACTTTCCATGATGACCCCTGAACAGTCTGCTATATTTACTTTCATGCCCTAATTAATTTTTACTCATTATTCAATGTTCATATTTGTCAGACTTGTTTATCATTCTGTTGAAAGAGGGATATGTTAATGAATAAAGAATGCTTAATCAGCCCTCACTGATTTGGGTCAGTGTACAGAGTATGGGCCTGTGGACTGAAGGTTCCTGGGTTCAATTCCTGTTAAGGACATGTACCTGGTCAGGGCATGTGCATGAGGCAACTGATAGATGTGTCTCTCTCACATTGATGTTTCTCTTTCTCTGTCCCTCCCCCTCCTTTGCACACTCTCTAAAATACCAATGGAAAGTTATCTTCAAGTGAGGAAAAACAAACAAACAAAGAATGACTAATGTATTTTATAGGAGTTACATGAACAAGGAATGGAGGAAACTGAACTAAGACATGCTCTCCCATATAGTCCTAATATCTTCCCAAGAGAATAACTAGTGATAGTATTAAAAATGTGGAAGAGATCTGTCCTCCCAAAATTTATACCCCTCTTTCCAGAACTTATAATTGTAGCTCTGAGGTGGCTATCTGGGACTATGCTTTCTGAAGACTTTGCTCCTTATTTTCCTGAGCCACATGTTAATACTCATGAGGTGTTAGTACTCAGCAATAGATAGCAACTGTATTGATGCATTCCACTTTGGGGCAAGGAGCTTAAAATATGACTGTGGCTTCCTCAGTCTCACTTCTCAAACAAACCTGAATCAATAACATATAATACTTTCCTATAGAAGATCTCAACATTTTTGGTCTCAAGATTCCATTACACCCTTAAACAATATTGAACATACTAAGAGTTTTCATATTTATATATTACTAGAGGCCTGGTGCACAAAAATTTGTGCACTCAGGGGGTCATTCAGCCCAGCCTGTACCCTCTCACAATCTGGGACTCCTTAAGGGCTGTCTATCTGCTGGCTCATGCCTGTTCCCCAGGGGGATTGGGCCTAAGCTGGCAGTCAGACATCCCTCTGGCAGCCTGGGAGCCCTCGGGGGATGTGCACTTGCCAGCAGGGAGCAGGCCTAAGCTGCAGTTGGACATCCTTAGTGCTGCTGAGGAGGCAGAAAAGGCTCCCACCATCACTGTACTGGCAGCCGTCAGCCTGGCTTGTGGCTGAGCAGGGCTCCCCCTGTGGTAGTGCACTGACCACCAGGGGGCAGCTCCTGCATCTGCCCCCTGGTGGTCAGTGTGTGTCATAGCGACCAGTCATTCCCAGTGGTTCTGCTGTTAGGGTCCATTTGCATATTACTCTTTTATTATATAAGATATCCATAAGTATTTACTGTATTAGAAATGAAAATTGAGAAATTTATTTTATTCAGTGATTTGAATTAAGTTGTTAAAGTCATTTTTAGTTTGTTTTTTTTTTAATTGAGGCTTAATTAACATATCTAAATATATAAAAGTCCAGCAACTGAGATGGCGGAATGACCAGAATGATCAGAACGACCAGTGACTATGATGTGCACCGTGGCAGCCAACCAGCCTGATCTGGGCTCCAATCAGCCTGCCTCCCAACTGGCCAGGCCCCTCATTGGTCTGCAACATCCTGGTTGGGGAAAGGGCTGGCCACCAACCACCCTAAACCCCTCCCTCCTGCCATCTCCGCTCCCAATAACTGCCTGCGGCCCCTCACCCCTGACAGCCCAACCCAATGGGCCCCCATTGGAGCAGGCCAGCCAGATTTCACCCATGCATGAATTTGTACACCAGGCCTCTAGTAACATTATATTAACTTTATGTATATAAGAAAATGCTTTTCCTTATATATTTTATAAAATATGTTTTAGTTTTTAATTACAGACAATGTACAATATTATATTAGTTTCATATGTACAACCAAGTGATTAGGAATTTTTATAACTTAAAAAGTGACCACCTTGATAAATCTAGTACCCATCTGACACCACATATACTTATTATAGTACTAGAGGCCCGGTGCACAAAATTTGTGCAAGGGGTTTGACCCTCGCAGCCCTGGCTGCTTCAAGGCCTCCACCTGCCTCATGGTCCCACAGCCCCACCCTCTGCCCAGTCATAAGGTCATTCCACCATCCAGTCTAATTAGCATATTAATTCTTTATTATATAGAATTATTGACTATATTCTCTATGTTGTACTTTACATCCTTATAACTATTCTGTAACTATCACATTTTTTTGTGTTTTTAATCGCTTACCTATTCCACCTAACTCCCCTGTCATCTGGCAACTTTCAAAATGTTTTCTGTTTCTGGTATGCTTATTCATTTATTTTGTTTTTTAGCTTCCACATATGAGCCAAGCCGGTCAAGCTAACTTTTGTTTTTAAAGTCTATTTTGCCTGGTATAAGTATTGCTACTCTAGCTTTTTTTTTCATTTTTATGAATTATCCTTTTCATCCCTTTTGTTTTAATCTGTGTGTGTCTTTAGATCTGAAGTGAGTCTCTTGTACACAACATATATATTAGTCTTATTTTATTATTCCTTCAACCACCATATGTATTTTAATTAGGGCATTTAATCCATTTGCATTTAAAGTAGTTATGGATAGAAATGTATTTATTGCAATTTTATTCATATTTTCATAGTCCTTCCTTCTTTTTTTATTGTTGATACTATTATAGATGTCCCCTATTTCTCTCTTCACCTCTCACACACTTTGCCCTCCTCTACCCGACATCCCTCCCCCCATTCACCATATTGTTGTCTGTGTCCATGGGCTATGCGTATATGTATACATGTTCTTTTTGTAATACTGGTTTGCGGTGATGAACTTCTTTAGCTTTGTCTTATCTGAGAAGGTCTTTTTACTCTTTCGTTAATCCTCACCAGAGGATATATTTTGTCCATTGATTTTTAGACAGAGTGGAAAGAAAGGAGAGAGACAGAGAAAGAGAGAAACATAAATGTGAGAGAGATACATTGATTGCTTGTCTCCTGTATGTGCCCTGATCGAGGCTGGGGATTGAGCTTGCAACTGAGGTATGTGCCCTTGACCAGCATAAAATCTGAGACACTTCAGTTTGTGTGTCACTGAGCCAAACTGGCTAGGACTCTGAGGAGATCTTTATCTGTTCTTATATTCTAAATGATAACCTTGTTGGGGAGAGTGAATTTGGTGGTAGGTACTTGCTTTTTATCATTTTAAAGATTTCATGTTAATTCTGTCCTACAAAGTTTCTGTGGAGAAAGCAGCTGATGGTTGTATGGGAGTTCCCTGGCAGGTAATTTAAGATTCTCTCTTGGTCTTTAATTTTCTGCATTTTAATTATGATGCATCTTGGTGTGGATCTCTTTGGGTCATCTTGTTTGGGACTCTGGACTTCTGGAATTTGTATGCTTATTTCTTTCACCAGGTTAGGGAAGTTTTACAAGATTGTTTTCTCAGACAGGTTTTCAATTCCTTGCTTTCTCTCTTTTCCTTCTGGCACCCTCATGATACAAATTTTTGTATGCTTGAAGTTGTCCCAGAGGCTCCTTAAATTACCCTAATTTTTAAAAATTATGTGATATTATTTTATTTTGCTGTTGTGTGTTTTCTCTTTCCTGATCTTCCAAATTGTGGATTTCATCCTTTTAGTCACCTATTCTACTGTTCCTTTTGGTATGTTCCTGGTGACTTATGAGCTGCTGTCTCAGTGCTGGAGGACACACACACAAAAAATGACTTTGAATAAGTCTGTGAGCAGGCTCTTTAAGAGTAATGCCTTGGTTTCCAAGAGAACTCTATCCCACTCAGATTCTAAACCTGCTAGTTTTTATAGCCAAAAGTTATGGGGACTTCTCTTCCTGACACTGGAACCTGGTGTAAGGCTGGGTCTCCTCACTCCTCAGGGGACTCCTATGCACCCAAGATATACTTCCCAACTTTTACCCTCCACATGTGTGCTGGAACAGCCCACTCTTGTCTCTACCAATCCCATCAGTCTCAATGTGCCTTCTTTACATTCTTAGTTATAGGATTTCTGCTCAGCTAGATTTCAGGTGGTTCTCAATGATGGTTGTTCTGTAGTTTAATTGTAATTTTGATGTGGTTATGATAAGATGCATTTCCCTACTCTGCATTTTTATCCTAAAATTGAGAATTAAGAAAAATTTAAAAAGTATTAATTGTAATTCATTACCATAAAATAAAAACTCATAATTAAAAACAATCATTTTTATGAGAAACATCTATATTTTTAAAACAAAACAATGTGACAGGAGTAGCATTGTTTTACATTTTGAAAGTCTCTTTAGAGAGGAACTGAGATGGCAGCATAGGTAAGCACCTATACTTGCTGCCTCACACAACCACATCAAAACTACAACTAAAAGATAAAATGGATATTATGGCTGAGTGGAACTTCTACAACTAGAAGGAAAGAGAAAAGTGCATTGAGATGGGTAGAGGAGCGGAAGTGTTGAGGTACAGAGGCGTGTGTGGAAACAGGCTGGCAACTGGGTACACTGTTGTTTTCAGTTGGGAGGGAGATACAGGTTCCTGATTGCTCTGAATTCCATTTCCAGGAGAGACTTTGGGGACCCAGACTCAAACAAGGAGAAACTAGACTGACTAGCATTGGTACAGGAATGTGAGGGTGGCTTTCTCACAGAGATGTGGCAATGATCATTGTTCCTGCATAGGGCCACAGGACACAGAGACCCGGGAACCTCTCAGAGGCAGGGTGATTGGCAACCATTGCTGTTTAATCTGCCCTGATGATTCCCTGAGACCCCACCCCACCCAATTTACAACCCGACCCAAGCTGTGAGCAGAGGCTTTTGCATATGAGTGGCCTGTTCTTTTGCAATCTAAAACCCAAAAAACTGCTGCTAGGTCAAAGAGCATCAAAGCTTCCAAAAGAAGGACTAAGGCTAGACAGCAGCTGGCATTGCTTCAAAGCTGGGCCTCAGCTGGGCACTTAGAAACCCCAAACAAGGAGGAGGAATTTGCATATCTCTCTGTAGCTCCTGCTGAGTGGCCTCAGGCAGTGGCTGACTTTGTACCTCCTTAGAGATCTAAGAGCCAGTGTACCCAGTGGTCAGGGTGAGACCATACCAGATCACAACTTTTCACACTCAAGATGCAGACTCAGTGAGCACCAAAGTCCCACTGAAGCAAGTCCTGCCCCATAAGGGTGTCTTCAGCACAGCAATTCTACCATTGTAGACACAGCTGGGCCTCACAGCAACCTGTCCTGATGGTTAATTCCTCCCAGTGATACCAATAGCAATCAAGGCTTACATACAATAAGACTGTGCACACAGCCCACAAAGGGGTGCACCAAGAGTGTCAACCTCAGGTAATTTGGGAGGCTGAGCCACTGGGCCCTATAGGACACCTAGCACACAAAACCACTCTATCAACACAGGAAAGCAGCCAAACTGTGGAGACAAAGAAAAATGTCACAAACAAAAAAAATGGAGGAAAGCAAACTACTGGATATAGAGTTCAAAACCACGGTTATAAAGCAACTCAAGAATCTTCTAGAAACCTATAAATTTAGTGAGACCCTCCAGGATATAAAAAGGACCAATTAGAAGTTAAGCATTACTTACTGAAATAAAAAATAATATACAGAAATCCAACAGCAGACTAGAGGATCCCAAGAATCAAGTCAAAGATTTGAAATATGAAGGAGAAAAAAATACCCAACCAGAAAAGAAAAAAAGAATCCAAAAATATGAAGATAGTGTAAAAAGCCTCTGGGACAACTTCAAACATACCAACATCTGAATTATGAGGGTGCCAGAAGAAGAGAGAGAGCAAGATATTGAAAACCTATTTGAAGAAATAATGACAGAAAACTTCCCCTATCTGGTGAAAGAAATAGACTTACAAGTCCAGGAAGTGCAGGGAACCCCAAACAAGAGGAATCCAAAGAGGACCACACAAGACACATTACAATTAAAATGCCAAGGGCAAAAGACAAAGAGAGAATCTTAAAATCAGCAAGAGAAAAACAATTAATTATCTACAAGGGAGTGCCCATACAACTGTCAGCTGATTTCTCAACAGAAACTATGCTGGCCAGAAGGGAGTGGCAAGAAATATTCAAAGTGATGAATAGCAAGAACCTACAACCAAGAATACTCTACCCAGCAAAGCTATCATTCAGAATTGAAGGTCAGATAATGAGCTTCACAGACAAGAAAAAGCTAAAGGAGTTCATGACCACCAAACCAGTATTATATGAAATGCTGAAGGGTATTCTTTAAGAAGAGCAAGAAGAAAAAGGTAAAGATAAAAATTATGAATAACACAGTGACAACAAATACATATCTATCAACAAGTGAATCTAAAAATCAAGTGAATAAAAAAAATCTGATGAACAGAATAAACTAGTGAATATAATAGAATCAGGGGCATAGAAAGGAAGTGGACTAACAATTCTCAAGGGGAAGAGGGTGTGGAGGGTGTGGGAGGAGACTGGACAAAAATCGTACACTTATCAATGAGGACAGTGGGGAGGTCAGGGCAGTGGGTGGGGTGGGTACCAGGTGGAAGGGAGCTATGGGGGGAGGAAGGAGGAATAATTGTAAGAATCTGAACAACAAAGATTTATTTTTTTTAAAAAAGCCTTTTTTTTTTATCCAAGTAGCTGGTATATCACCCATCACAAAGTTTTGGAAAAGGCAAATGTTTACTTGTGGGATAAGAATAGAAAAGACAAGTAATATTTTAATATCATTTTAAAACTAGCTGTGACTCATGGATCCACTGAAAGGGCCTTGGTGATTTTGAGGAGTCCTGAATCACTGCTGTCCTATGGAAAGATGCAAGCATAGAAGTAGTGAGGTACCTGAATCACCATATGGAAATCTATGTTCTACAAAGACTATCAGTATTGGACTGTGACATGAGAGAGAAATATATTGCTCAAATGTTAAGGCACTAAGGTTAGGAATCTTATATAATAAAGAGGTAATATGCATATTGACCATCACTCTAACACACAAGATGTCCACCCCCATGTGGTCCAAGATGTCCTCCCCCATATGGACACAAGATGGCCACCACAAGATGGCTGGCAGGGCAGGGCAGTTGTGGGCTATCAGGCCTGCAGGGGAGGGAAATTAGTGGTGACTGGGCCAGCAGGGGAGGGAAGTTGGCAGCAACCAGGCTGGCAGAGGTGGGCAGTTAGGGGTGACCAGGCCAGCAGGGGAGGGCAATTAGGGGCAATTGGGCCACCAGGGGAGCCGTTAGGCATTGATCAGGCTGGCAGAGAGTGGCTAGGGGGGTGATCAGACTCGCAGGCAGAAGCGGTTGGGAGCCAGCAGTCCTGGGTTGTGAGAGGGACATCATCGGGCAGTCAAACATCCCTTAAGGGGTCCCAGATTGGAGAAGGTGCAGGCTGAGCTGAGGGACAACCCCCCCTCCCTGAGTACGAGTTTCATGCACTGGGCCTCTAGTATTATATATAGTAGAGATGCTATAATTGCCCTGTCTAGAACAGAAATTTACATAGAATACTAATTTTGATATAGAAAAAATTACTCTTTAATGATACTTTTTCAGAAATCAGCCATTTTTATTCCTACAAAACATACTCATTAATATCCAGCAAATGAAAACTAACATACAATATTCATAGTAGATATCTTGGATTTAATAGGATTTATTTAATTGGGAAACAAATTTTAACAGGAAAATTGAAGACATTGAATCAATTATGAGATAGCCATGGGAGCATACTATTACTTTCTAATATAAAACCTTATTTAGTTGGAAACTAATAATACTGTGTCTATGTGTGGTGATGGTAGAATGACAGAGAAGAGGTTGAAATTGCAGTATCTTGACTATGAATGAGAAGAAATTGAGCAACTTAGAGCCTAGAAAATCTTTAGAGAGATGAATAAAGATGTGCCAATGGTTATAGAAAGAACATCAAGTATGTGAGTATATCATCATATTGTAGTTATAATAAACTCAAAATAACAATGCTTATTAGTTGGCAATTATTGTTGTGGCCCTTCCCAGGGAGAGTATGAGGAATTAGGTAGACTCCTAATTTATTAATCTATGAAATTTATCATTCATGAAGGGTTGAGATTATTAGGTGTCCTTTCTAGATCCGTGTTGCAATGATTTCTTGAACTCATTTGGTATAAACACCTGTAAAGCATTATATAAGCTTGTCTGGCATCTATTTGTTAAAGGAAAACATTTTGTTTCTAATAGCTGGTCTTAATACTATGAAAATATTAATTTCCTCTCAATTTTTAAATTAAAATTAGGAATGCTATTTATTAAGAAATTCCTCACAATGCTATGGCAAAAAAAAATCATTGTTAGAGACTATAATTCTTGATTTTACGAAATTAAAAATAAGAGAATTGGGTAACATTTGACAATTCTAACGGTGATATGTAATTTAATTTGGTTATACATTATGTGATAGGGGAAAAGTAATGAGCAAGTACTAATTAAAGTTATTAGATATTAGAAACTATCCCAATTTTGGTTTATGGTTAAAAAATTGGAAAAACAGAATAATTGATGAGAAAGGGTATAATTTTAGTTTTTTCTTTAAGTCACTTCTTTCTCTGTATGCAGCACATACACTATTATTTATGAGTTAAGAAGCATACTTACACACTCCACTGAACACAAAACTAACTACAAAAAATAGAAAATGGCTTATTTTCCCCCAAGCAAGTACAGATTGAAATAGAACATGAAGATGGGAAAAGAGAGGCTATTTTGATTTATTGATCCTTGGACTTCCTTGTCATTCTGTTCCTCAGACACTTCCTCTGTCTCTGTCCTTTGAGCACAAAGGACTTTGGATGCATTTCTTGATTTTCTATGCTCTCTTTCACTGCTCCTCTCCTCTTGTCACATCTTGCACAGCAGGGTTCAGGATCTGAAGGAGGGACCGACACACAAATGAAAATGCTATACAAGAAATATGAATTTAGAAGCCTTAGGGAGCCTGGGAGTCTCTCTTTCATGAACAGCAGACTGATTTCTGGCCGGTCAGCTTTTTATTTATTTAAATTATACATTTGCCCTTTAGCAATGCATACAGGCTTATCAAAGGTAAAGTTTCGTAAACAGTAAAAGGATTATCAGGTTAGGGAATTGCTTTGAACCACCACTGTCTCAATAATCAGGTGCTTAGCTTCAACCCTGCTAACACCCAAGGTCTATCGGCCTTTTGAGTTCCTTGGTGCATTCTCATGATAGTATCAACTGTGAGTGGCTTCCTGCAACCCCTTCTTCCTCTCTCCCTCTCTTTCTCTTTCCCTTTCTGCTTCTCCCTGGTAGTTAGTATTCTTTTTTTCTCAGTGGTTCTCACTGCTTAGACAATGATACTTGGTGTGAGGTTTTATAGGGGAACTAGAGGCCCGGTGCACAAAAATTTGTGCACTGGGGCGGTGGGGGGCGGGTGTTTCCTCAGCCTGGCCTGTGCCCTCTCACACTTTGGGACCCCTCTGGGGATGTCCACCTGCTGGTGAGCCTGGCCAGCCTGGGTGAGGGGCCAATGTCTGTTTGCAGGCTGGTCAAGCTCCCCAGTGGAGATGCTCACCCCAGGAGGTGTGGCAAGCCTGGGTGAGGGGCCAATGTCTGTTTGCAGGCTGGTCAAGCTCCCCAGTGGAGATGCTCACCCCAGGAGGTGTGGCAAGCCTGGGTGAGGGGCTAAGGGCAGTTTTCAGGCTGGCCATAGCTCCCACTGACCCTCCGGGCCATCCACCTGGGAAGCGATGGGGTGGGGCTGGCCACCCCATAAGCTTCCCAGGAGGGGGCCTTGGGGTCCCCTGGCTAGTCCTGTCCTCCCACCCCCCAGGCTTCTCCACCTGGAAAGCCCATCGGGTAGTGCTGGCCACCCCATCGGCCCCCCAGGAGGGGGCCGCAGGGTCCCGCAGGCTGGTTCCCTCCACCCCTGCAAGGCTTCTCCGCCTGGGAGGCCAATCGGGTGGCGTTGGCCACTCCATCGGCCTCCCAGGAGGGGGATGTGGGGTCTAGCCGGCTGCTCCCGTGCCCTGGAGGCTTCCGCCTGGGAAAGCATCTGCGGCCCAGGGCGCCAGATGCCTTCCAAGGACGGAGGCTCCCAAGGTGGCAGAGGCAGCAGCCCCAGAGAAGCCGCACACTGGGGCTGCGGCTTCCGCCATCTTGGCTAGGCTAATTTGCATACAGTCACTCTGATTGGCTGGTGGGCGTGGCTTAGGCCGTCCCGAAGAAACAGTTAATTTTAATATTATGCTTTTATTAGTTAAGATTCCGTGTTTCTAATGGAGAAAGGCAAAAGCAAAAACAGAATGAAAATGAACCCAATAGTTTAATGCAAATATTGGTGGTGAGACAGAGACAATTAAAAAGTATAAAAGTGGAGGAGGCTTAATAGAAGGAGATGGTGGTCATGTTTTCAATTTCATGGTTTATTGAATTACTGATCCATTGGCATTGAGGAAGGTAGACAAAGGGTCCTTCTTCTCTCAATTAGGCAAGACTCTAGATTGTTTGGCCTGGGCAGCTCACAGATACACTAAATATACATACTAAGTTGGGGCCTATAAATCTTAGTGCACATTCCTACAGATTCTAATAATGGGTTCACCAATAATAATGATGTATGCTATTGTGAGTTTTATCTTTTGTGTTCATATTTTCTTTTTTAAAAAACTTTATTATTTCTTTTTTTTATTTAATTTATTAGAATATCATTGATTGATAAAATTACATAAGATTCAGACGTACAATTCTACAATACATCACCTGTATATTGTATTGTGTGTTCATCACTCCAGGTCAAGTCTCCTTCCATCACCATTTATCCCTCCTACACCCTCTTCTGCTTTCCTCATCTCACTTTCCTTTTAGTAATCACCACATTGTTGTCTGTGCCTATGGGATATATTTTTGCTTAATATTCACCCAGCCTATACCATATGATTTCATTCATATGTGGAATCTAATGAACAAAATAAACTAAAAATAAAAATAGATACATACACATAGAGAACAGACTGACAGCTGTCAGTGGGGGAGAAGGTTTGCAGGGTTGTGTCTAAATTTCATATATACTTTAGTCATATGTTGGGAGAAATTTTGGTCATGAGCTGGGTGACAGATGTCATTTTCACAAAGAAACTTCCCCACATTTGCCTTTGAGCTGCAGGCACACAGGCTTCAGCTTCTAATAAGTCTTTGATTTGTTCTTAGTGATCTCTTTTAAAATCGTTTCTACTGTAGAAAATGTTTAAAGTAATCAGCAGTGAAAGAGGTACTCAAGAATGGTTGACCTATAGCTTACGAAATGCTTGGGATTAATATTAGGATGATTTTAAAATACTGTGGTTTTCCTTTTAGAGTAAGAATAATTTTGTTGCTGGTTGCACACTCAGTGAAATTCTTTGGTTTAAAAAAATGCTTAATTCAGATGCACAAGCAAGACCTATAACTAGGAGACCAAGTTCAGCCATCACTCTGAGCCTCTTTCACTTTTTGGCAGCCCTAGAGAAAAAGAAGAAATTCAACTGCAGCTCCTCAAGGGAGGTTCAGTATTTTTAAATCACTCAAGTTTTCCTGGGGATGAATCTGAAGCTGGTTTTAAGGACCAAATGGTTCGACACTATTCATTATTCCACTGTTCTGCTTCTGAAATCAGATGTGCTGTTTTAGTTTCAACTGTGAAGTTTTTCCGGTGTCTGAGCTGATTACCATACATAGGTTTAAGCAGACTCTCATTTCCTTATATTCTGCTCCTCTTCCTTCCTTTAGGTTCTTCTGCATGATTTCCCTGTCCTCACTGTCTGCTTTGTGTTTCCTTGCTCATTTTACAGCCAGCTTGTCTGCTCAAAGTGTATCTATTCTCCTAGGAAGGCACTTATATGTCTTGTCTGCAGCCTCATGTGCTCGAGGGCTGTGGATGGAAATAGAGAAAGTCTTGTGGACATTTCCCATTGTCCTTAAATACCCAAGGGTCTGCACTGTGATGAATTAACTGAAGATTGTAAGGAAAGGAAAGTACAGCTATGGTTTCCTTTTTTAATCCATGTTATATGATTTTTTTGATTGATTTCTTTTTCTGTGATTCATCTAGTTTCCTTTTTGCAAAACAGGCTGAAACACATTTTATTTTCCTGCTGTGAAGCAGCCTGCACAAAAATTTAAGCCCATACCATTTTTCTGGTCTCTCACTGAAATACTGTAATGAAACATTTATAATAACTTAATTAAGATTCATAAAATCTGCTCCTATCTTATATATTCTCTTTCCAAGGGAGGAGCATTAAAATGCCAAGGCATCTCAGTTTTTGTTTCTTTCTGTTTTTTCTCTTAAATATGCAGTAGAGTATTAATCATTGCAATTTTTTGAATACTCTGAATGCTATCAACAGTAACACTTTCAAGCTTAGAGAGTGGGCATAGGGAGTGCAACTCTTATAATTACTTACTTCTCTTCCTTTAATCCTGAAGTACATTCACTGAAGTGAGTGAGCTTTTCCTAATAGCACTTGCAGGATGTGCTTTTCAGCCTATATGCCTTTGCCTGCCGAATAAAAGAATGCACACCATGTAAAAGAATGCAAGAATCCCTTTTTTTTTCTCTCTGCCTCCCACTCGTACAGTTTTTCAGAAAGCTATAATCAAAATTCTACAGCTTTCTCTCTGATTTTATGTTCTTTACATGACATCTAGAGGCTAAAATTGATGTGAGTTATAATTAATCTTTCACACAGCTATGCAGACCCTTGATGTATCGGGGGAAAGGCACATGTTTGCATACTTAAATTTACCGATCATCCCAGCACAATCTATATTCTCAGTGATGCCCAGTTTGATCCCATCTTCCTACGGATATGAAAAATATAAGAAAGAAAGCAGACTTAAAATAATAAAAGTCCTTTCTTCAAGTATGCATTTTAAATGCAATAATGTCTGCTGCTAATTTTCACACAGACTGAGGTAATCTAATTAGTGTTCCTGACATTTACCCATGACAGGCATAATGCTGCTGGTAATCCATAATGTAAATGTAAACCGGCTGATTAAATTTCCTTTTCTTTTCCATCAAAAATTTTAAGGGCAAAAATTCATTTTACTGTCCCTTATGTTTTCTTGGAAGACTCTTCTGACTCCAGCTTTAATCTGCAAATTCACAGAAGGCACAGACAAGAATTTAACTCATGTGAAGAATAATTGATACTGTCACCACTTGGCTGTGAAGCAGTTCTCTGCATTTTTTTCTATAGTTTTCACAAAATAAGTATTAGAACCAGAGAGTCATTATAGTTGTAATTAAGGAAATAGTCCAAGCACCCATTTGTAAATATTTTGAGTACTGGAAAATGTAAATGCCATCATTTTAAAATGGAATCATGAGATAGATAAAAACATTAAAATATTTATATACTTTGATAATGCAATGAAATGAATGTGCCTCCCTTGCCCATTCACATGCTGAAGTTCTAACCCCCATGTAATGGTAATGGGAGGTGGGGACTTTGGGGTGTAATTAGGTCATGAGGCTGGAACCCTCATAAATGAGATCACTGACCTTAAAAAAGGAGCTCAGGCAGCTCACTGTCTTTCCAGCACATGAGAATACGAAGCAAAGTGGGAAGTTTGCAATCCACAGGAGGGCTCTCACCCCAACTTGAGCATGCCAGCACCCTTGTCTCAGACCTCCAGCCTCCACAGCTATGAGAAATAAATATCTGTTGTTTATAAAACTTCTCTATAGTACTTTGTTAGAGCAGCCTAAGAATAGATGTGTCACACACACACACACATGCACACACACTCATTTCCATAGATAAATATACTGGTAGTCACTGTTAAACATACATACCTGGTCTAAAATTATATAATTCCAACTCACTCAAATGATGGAGTAAAAAATGATTTTTGTACATCTATTGGTGTGTACAAATGTGTGTACGTGTGTGGTTACTCTGATCAATTTTCTGCTTTGTGCAATGCTTTGTTTTTCAGCCATCTATGTTGTTATGTGCACACATGGCACACTGCACCCTACTGCTGCCTGATGGTACATGTTCACCACACTTTACTGGCCAATTTCCTGGTGATGAACACCTAGGATACCCATGTTTTCTATTACCATAAGAAGTACTAAGATAAATCTCTCTATAAATATCGCCACACTGATTGGTTTAATTATTTTCTGGAATATACACACAGACAGATTTCTGTGTCATAGAAACATCTAAATGTAATTTTGCTAAATATTTCCAGGTGGCTTTTCAGAATGACTGTTGCCATATGCACTGCTAGCAGGATGTGAGAGTTCCTCTCTGTCCACATCCTTGCCGATAACTGGAACGATGCCATGTTTTGATTTTCAGCATTCTGATTAATATAAAACTATATATCATTGTTACAATTTGAAATTATTTGATTAATAGTAAGTTTGAACAACTTTGATATGTTTGTCAAATATTTGGATTTTTGTTCTGTGAGTTGACTTTCAAAGCTTTTGTTTACTTTTCTATCAAGTTTTGTGTCTGTTTTTTGAAAATTTACAATTACTTTATAGTTTCTTTTCAATTTATTTATTTGTATTAAATGTTGCAAACATATTCTTCCAAACTTCTCTCTATTAAATGGTCCTTAATTTGCTGTATATGATTTTGCTCTATATGATTTTTGCTTGTTAGATATTTGAAATATTTTCTCTATACACTTATATCATAAATTAACTTTATGTTTACCTTTCCATAATTGGGTCTTTAGTCTGAAAGACATGCTTATCTATTATGTAAAGTAGGGGCCCAGATTTAATTTCCTCCATTTATAAGTATTTAATACACTATTGTTTTAACTGTAGTCACCATGCGGTGTATTATTTTCCCAGAAGTTATTTATCTTATAATTGGAAGTTTGCAACCTTTGACTAAGCCCCATGCCTTGGCAACCATCATTCACCATTCTATGCTATTTATGTGAGTTTGGCTCCCCCACCTCCACCTTAAGATTCCAGTGATAAGTTATCATACAGGACTTGCTTCCTTTGTTTGACTTATTTCACTTAGCATCATGGATTCAAGTTCCAGGCATGTTGTTTGGCAGGATTTCCTTCTTGTTATGGCCAAGTAATATTCCATTGTATGTATGTGCCACACTTTTTTTTGTCCATTCATCTGTTCATAGAGACTTAGTTTGTTTCCATATCTTGGCTGTTATATACAATGCTGCAATGAATATGGAAATGAAGGTATCTATTTGAACTAGTAATTTCATTTCCTTCAGATATATGCCCAGAAGTTGGATTGCGAGATCATACAGTAGTTATATTTTTATTTTTTATTTATTTAAGAAATTCCATACTGTTTTCCACAGTGGCTCTACCAATTTGCATTCCCACTAACAATGCACAGGGGTTCCCTTTTCTTCAAATCCTCTCTAACATTTGTGATTTCTTATCTTTTTTTTCTTGTCTTTTGATAATAGCCATTCTAACAGGTATGAGGTGGTATTTCATTGTGAGTTTCATTTGCATTTTCTTTATGATTAATGATGCTTAGTACCTGTTTGTGTATTTGCTGGCCATTTGCATATCTTCTTAGGAAATTATCTATTCAGGTCCTGTGTCCATTTTTTTAGTTGAATTGTTGTTGTTTTTGGTTATTAATTGCATGTGCTCCTGATATATTTTGAATATTAACACCTTATGTGATATATGGTTTGCAAATATCTTCCTCTGTTGTGTAGGTTGCCTCTTTATTCTGTTCATTGTTTCTTTTGCTGTGAGGAAGCTTTTTGAGTTGATATAGTCCCACTTATTGATTTTTGATTTTGTTGCTTGGCTTTTCGAGTCAAATACAAATAATCATTGCCAAGACCAAAGTCAAGTAACATTTCCCTATTTTCCTCAAGGAATTTTATGGTTTCAGGTCATACATTTAAGTTTTAAATCCATTTCAAGATAATTTTGTGGAGTGATATAATATAAAGGTCCAATTTATTTCTTTTTCATGTGGCTATCAGGTTTTCGCAAAATCATTTATTGAAAAGACTCCTTTTCCCTCACTGAGTAGTCTTGGTTCCCTTATTGTGCCCTGACTTAGTGGCTTAGTTGATTGGAGCATTGTCCTGTACTCCAAAAAGGTTGAGGCTTCTATTCTTGGTCAAGGCGCATATCTACATTTTAGATTTGATCCTCAGTCAGCATGTGTACAGGAAGCTATAATCAATGTTTCTCTCTCACATTCATGTTTCTCTCCCTCTCTTTCTCTTTGTTCTATCCCATTGGTCTATGTGTCTGTTTTTATACCAGGTCAACTCAAAAAAAACAAGAGATGTCTCCAAAGAGAGAGACATTGATGTGAGAGAAACACGTCAGTTGGCTTCCTCCTGCACAGGCCCAGACTGGGACCAGGAACCAAACCTGCAACTCAAGTAAAAGCCCTTGACCAGGAATGGAACCCATGACCCTTCGATGAGCTGGCTGATACTAACTACAGAGCAATATCGGCCAAGGCCAGATCAACTTATTCTTATCCTTCTTATGTTCTCTGACAGGCTTCACAGAATCCACTAGCTGGCTTCTTTGCCTTCTGGCTTCTTATTGTATTCAGTTAATTAGAGTTGCTATCAGAAGATCAGAGGCTAGCAGTCAAGTGAGTTCAGGATAAATTTTCTCCTGGACCCCTCTCAGCCTTGCCATTATTCTAGTGGTGGTTGAATTCCTCCACTGATGATCACAGCTCCTATTGATAGCTCTCTCTCCTATAGCTATCATTCTTTCTCTGGCTCTTATAAACATTTATTTTCCTGTTGAGGCTTAGGGGTATTAACAGCTTCCATTATTGCTAGCCTTGAGACACCATCCCATCACTTGTTACTTTCTACTAACCCAGTTTACAAAATAGGAGGGAAAGAATCAGCATTGGGCAATGTGCCACATTCAGAGGAAACTAGTGCCAATTCCACTAGGTCAAAAAACGCTCACCTTTTTTTTGCCCCCTAATGCCAAAGGATCTCCAGGCATCCTAGTATAAAAAGAATGAGAAGTAAAAGAACAAAGTTTGGGAGAAAGGAAGGTACAAGCTTACCATTCTACTCATTACTGACTTTGATGTTGAAAGCAGTAAATGCCTGGGTGGGAGAGAAGCTTTAAGTTGGTTGTTTTATCACTTAATTTGGACTGTTATGAATAGAAGTGACTAGAAGTTTTTTAAATATATTTTTTATTGTTGATATTATTACAGATACCTACCATTTTTCTCATTTCCCCCCTTCTTCCAGGCTTTACCCACCCTTCCAGGTCTTTACTACCCTATTGCCTATGTCCATGGGCTATGCATAGTCTATATAATAAAAGTCTAATATGCAAATCGACCATTCACTATGACATGCACTGACCACCAGGGGGTAGATGCTCAACAAAGGAGCTTCTCCCAGCCCACAGGTCCTGACCAATGGTGGTGATAGGGGGTGGGGCTGGTAAGCAGGTGGAACCAGGCCAGCCAAGGCAAGCCCCCCATCCCCTGATCACCTCACCTGTCACCCCACAGGGGAGGTGACTGGCAGTGGCGGTGGTGGTGGTGGTGGGGTGGCTGGGCTGGTGAGCAGGTGGTGCCAGGCCAGCCAAAGTGAGTGCCAATGGGGGCCCCCTGATCGCTCTGCAGATCAGCCCTGATAGCTGGCCAGGCCTAGGGACCCTACCTGTGCATGAATTTCATGCACTGGGCCTCTAGTCTGTATATATAAAAGCCTAAGTTACTGTTACAACGGCACGACCTGTTGACCAGTCACTATGATGTGCACTGACTACCAGGGGCATGTGCTCAATGCAGGAGCTTCCCCCTAGTGGTCAGTGTGCTCCCAAAGCCAACCTCCCACAGCTCCTTCCCCCAACTAGCCCCCCGAATGGCCTTGATGGGGGGCCAGCCAGCCAGCTCCCATGGCCCCTCCCCCCCTGCTGGTCAACCTCCAGTGGCCCCTCCTTCCGGGCCCCAATAAGGGGTCCTGCTGGCCAACCTCCCAGGGTCCCTGTCCCTGACTGGCCAGTCCCCCAATAGGCCTTGATCACTGGCCAGGCTGAGGGACCATCCACCTGTGCACAAATTCATGCATGGGCGTCTAGTAAGAATATAAGTTCTTTGGATTGTCTTTTCTCAACCTCCCAATCCTACATCAAGGTATGTCAGTCTGTTCTATGGCTCCATTCTTTAGGTCTTATTTTGTTTGTCAATTCATTTTGTTCATTAGATTCCACAAATAAGTGAGATCATGTGATGTTTCTCTTTCTCAGTTTGGTTTATTTTAATTAGCATAATATTTACCAGTATAGTTTGATATACAGTATTATGATCTCTCCTACTTCATTAGCATTTTTTAAATTATCTAAATGTACCCAGGAAAAGCTGGACTTGTCTAAAATTTCAAATATAAGCAAAGAAGAACAAAGAAGGAATATGTATATTGCTTTCTTTGTATCCCATTGAATTAACCGCATTCAATAAAAGGGTCTGTTATATGGACATATATTTGCGTGGATATTTCTCACATATATGTCTGTTCAATATTAAGGCATTAAAGGATAACACTTTTTAGAAGGAAGGTGTAAAAACCATGTTAGGGCAATATTGTAGTCTATATAAGATGCAGTAAAATCTAATCTAATAAAAGAGAAACATGCAAATTGACCCCTCTGCTAAGTCCCAAGCCACATCCACCAACCAGTCAGAGCGACTATGTGAAATTAACCCAACCAAGATGGTAGCCGGCAGCCAAAGAGCTGGAGCAAGCAGGAGGCTTGGTTGCCTTGGCAATGGAGGAAGCCAAACTTCCTGCCTGCCGAGGGTGGCTGTGGCCTCCACTCAAGGCAACAAAGTTTCAATTATAGAAGATAAATAAATCCCAGATACCTGCTTCCAGCCAGCCTCGTTGGGAGTTTGGTCACTGGGGGATGTGGCTAACCTCCAAACAGTTATCAGCCCCTCACCCAGGATGGCCACACCCTCATGGGATGAGGGTCCTCACTAGGGGGCTTGGCCAATCTGCCAACAGCCATCAGCTCCTCACTCAGGCTGGCCAGGCACCACTGGGAAGAACCTCAACCTGAAGGGGCTGTGGCCAGCCTGAAAACAGCCATCACCCCTCACCCAGGCTTGCCAGGCACCCCAGCAGAACCCTCCTCCATGAAGAGGGTGTGGCCAGCCTGAAAATGGCCCTCAACCCCTCATCCAAGCTGTCCAGGCACTCCAATGTGGACCCCCCCCAATGTGGATCCCCCACCGAAGGGGCTGTTGCCAGTCTGCAAACAGCCATCTGCCCCTCACTCAGGATGGCCAGGCACCCCAGAGGAGACCCCCACCCTGATCTGGAACACCCTTCAGGGCAAACCAGCTGGCCCCCACCCATGTATGAGGCCTCTATCCTATATAATAAATAATAATATGCAAATTGACCCTTAACAGCAGAACTACTGGGAATGTCTGGTCACTATCACACACACTGACCACCAGGGGACAGATGCTCAATGCAGGAGCTGCTCCTTGGTGTTAAGTGCGCTCCCACAGTGTGAGCTCTGCTCAGACACAAGCCAGGCTGATGGCTGCCAGTACAAAGGTGGTGGTGGGAGTCTCTCCCACCTCCTCAGCAGTGCTAAGAATGTCCGACTGAAGCTTAAGCCTGCTCCCCTCTGGCAAGTGGTCATCCCCCGAGGGCTCCCTGGCTGCCAGAGGGATGTCTGATGCCAGTTTAGGCTCATTCCCCCAGAAAGCGGGCCTAAGCCAGCAGATGGATGTCCCCCAAGGGGTCTCAGACTGCGAGAAGGCACAGGCCGGGCTGAGGGACCCCCCTCCTGAGTGGACACATTTTTGTGCACAGGGCCTCTAGTTATAATATAAAAGTTAAAGATGAATATTGTAAAAACAAAAAAAGAAAGAAAAAGAAAAAAGAAAGAAACGCAGTGAAACTCCTTCAAGAACAATGAACAAAATTTTAGAACCTGGCTATTTTAAACCCAGTAGGACTTATCTTTGACCTTTCAACATTTTTCAGTCAAAGAAAGCCATGGATAGCACAGTAGTTGAACAAATTTAGTTTATTTATTCCTACAGTGAGAGACAGAACATCCCAGGGAGAATCATGGGAGCATTTCAGCAAGAAGTGGTCAAAAAGTACTTATAGAATGTAGGCTTTGAGCCAATAAGAAAATAAGACTTTGCTATGGATTGACTCTGTTAATAAATCTTATCTTGAAGAACACAGGATTAGAATGAAGCTAATGCCATAATTAGTAAAGAAGCAAAAATCATTCTTATTATCGAGGATAGGCAGGCAGCTGGTTACTTTTGTGCCAGACCAATTCCTAGCAACACTAAGGCCTAGTTAATAGATCAGGTCAACTCAGGAAAGACAGGGGATGCTTTTCACTTTTTTTGTACCCACTCTATACTAATAATAGAGAATTATGTAAATTGTCTGAGACACCATCACAGTAACAGAAACAACCAAACAGCAGGCTGTGTGGGGTGACCAGGCTGGCAGGGGGGGGCAGTGAGGGATGACCCAATGACTAAACAGCAGGTTGTGTGGGGCAACCAGGCAGGTGAGGGGGCAGTGAGCAGTGACCAGATTGGCAGGGGGGGCAGTTAGGGGTGACCAGGTCAGCAGAGGGGGGCAGTTAGAGGCAACCAGGCCAGCAGGAAGGATAATAAGGGGCAACCAGGCAGGTGGGGGGAGGAAAATGGGGGGAAGTTGGGGGTAACCAGGCTGGCAAGGGGAGCAGTTGGGGGCAGTCAGGCAGGCAGTCAGGTGAACAGCTGGGAGCCAGCAGTCCCAGATTGTGAGAGGGATGTATGACTGCCAGTTTTGGCTCTATCCCAGGAATCATGCCTAAACAGGTAGTTGGGCATCCCCTGAGGGGTCCCAGATTGGAGAGGGTGCAGCCTGGGCTGAGGGCACCCCCCCTCCCATGCACAAATGTTATTCACTGGGCCTCTAGTTTATTCAATGAGTCCTGTCTCAAGTGGGACACTTTCATATGGATGAGGATAGAGAGGCAATATGGTTCCTAAAAGTTCTCATCAAATGTGTGTAGAGGACCCTTGTCCAAAAGCAAGTAGTGCTATCCCCTAATTTGTCATTGAAGGAGCGATTGAATGGGAAGAATCTCTCATTGAAATACCCAATGAATGAGCAATAACATTGACAAATATCCAAAATGTAAATTTTCTCATTGCTACCAAATAATGACTGTTCCTCATATATTAATATGTCCAAATATACAGATGGTGTTTTTCACCTACCTTCCACAAATTATATAGTCCTAGAACATAGGACCTGTACAGACTGTAAAAGTGAATTTATTGTGAATGTTTGAGATCTATACAGAAAGGAAGATGATATATTGTGAAGGATGTAGTGACCCAGAACAAACAACAAATTGTAATTTTGCATTATGATTTTATTTTAGTTTTTTGATGCTTCCTTTTATAAGAATTACTAGGGGCCCGGTGCACAAAAATTTGTGCACTCGGGGTGGAGGGAGTCCCTCAGCCTGGCCTGTGCCCTCTGACAGTCTGGGACCCCTCAGTGGATGTCCTATGATGGCCCCAGTCTGCCAGGCGCCTTTTGTGTGTGTGTGTGTGTATGTGTGTGTGTGTCACCACTGGGGACCTGCCCCCAGCCGCATCTGAGGCTCGGAGCAGTCCTCCTGTGTGTGTCTACCTGCTGGGGGCCTGCCCCCAGGCACACCGTGGAGGCTTGGAG
>PVJC01011943.1:0-40424 GCA_004026665.1 Murina feae | reverse complement strand
AAGCCCCACTGAAGCAAGTCCTACCCCATAAGGGTGTCTCCTGCACAGCAGCTCTTCCACTATAGACACAGCGGGTCCTCCCAGTCAATTGGCCTGGAGGTCATTTCCTCCCAGTGATACCAACAGCAATCAAGACTTAACTACAACAAGACCATGCACCCATCCCAGTACACCAAGAATGTCCACCTCAGGTGATTGGGGAGGCTGAGCCACTGGGCCCAATTGGACACCTACCACACAAAGCCACTCTATCACCCTGACCGTTTGGCTCAGTGGATAGAGCGTCGACCTGCAGACTCAGGGGTCCCAGATTCGATTCCGGTTAAGGGCATATACCTTAGATGCGGGCACATCCCCAGTGGGGAGTGTGCAGGAGGCAGCTGATCGATGTTTCTCTCTCATCGATGTTTCTAACTCTCTATCCCTCTCCCTTCCTCTCTGTGAAAAATCAATAAAATATATATTTTAAAAAAAAGCCCTAACCAGTTTGGCTCAGTGGATAGAGCATTGGCCTGCAGACTGAAAGGTCCCAGGTTCTATTCCGGTCAAGGGCATGTACCTTGGTTGCGGGCACATCCCCAGTAGGAGGTGTGCAGGAGGCAGCTGCTTGATGTTTCTCTCTCATCGATGTTCCTAACTCTCTATCCCTCTCCTTTCCTCTCTGTAAAAAACCAATAAAATATATTAAAAACAAAAAACAACAACAACAACAAAAACAAAGCCACTCTATCAACGCAAGGAAGCAACCAAAATGCAGACACAAAGAAACAGGCCACAAATGAAAGAAAAGGAGGAAAGCAAACTACTGGATATAGAGTTCAAAACCACGGTTATAAGGCTACTCAAGAATCTTCTACAAACCTCCAAGGAACTTAGTGAGATCTTCAAGGATCTTAATGAGAATACCAAAAAAATAGAAAAGGACCAGTCAGAAATTAAGCATACACTGACTAAATAAAGAATAATATACAGAGATTCAACAACACACTAGAGGATGCTCAGAATCAAGTCAAAGATTTGAAATACAAGAAAGAAAAAAGAATCCAAAAATATGAAGATAGTGTAAGGCATCTCTGGGACAACTTCAGACGTACCAGCGGTGCCAGAAGAAGAGAGAGAACAAGATATTGAAAGCCTATTAGAAGAAATAATGACAGAATACTTCCCTGACCTGATGAAAGAAATAGACTTACAAGTCCAGGAAGCTCAGTGAATCCCAAATAAGAGGAATCCAAAGAGGACCACACTAAGACACATCATAATTAAAATGCCAAGAGCAAAAGACAAAGAGAGAATCTTAAAAGCAGCAAGAGAAAAACAGTTATCTACAAGGGAGTACCCATATGACTCTCAGCTGATTTCTCAACAGAAACCATGCATGCCAGAAGGGAGTGGCAAGAAATATTCAAAGTAATTAATAGCATGAACCTACAACCAAGATTACTCTATCCAGCAAAGCTATCATGTAGAATTGATGGTCAGATAAGGAGCTTCACAGACAAGAAATAGCTAAAGGAGTTCATCACCACCAAACCAGGATTATATGAAATGGTGAAGGGTATTCTTTAAGAAGATGAAGAAAAAGGTAAAGATAAAAATTATGGACAACAAATACATATCAACAAGTGAATCTAACAAATAAGTCAATAAAATAATCTGATGAACAGAATAAACTGGTGAATATAATAGAAGTAGGGGCATAGCAAGGCAATGAACTGACAATTATTGGGAGGAAGGGGATTTCAGGGTGCAGGAAGAGACTGGACAAAAATCTTAAACCTATGGATGAGGACAATGGCGGGCATGTGGTGGGGTGGGAACCAGGTGGAGGGGAGCTATGGGGGTAAAAAAAAAAAAAAAAGAGGAACATCTGTAATAATCTGAACAATAAAGATCTATTTAAAAAATTTTGATTGACAGGTAACTGTGATAAAACAAATACTATCATTGAAATCTCATTTATTTGATCAGACAGTGGATTATCATTACCACCTCTTACTACCAGTAAGGAAAAGAGAGCCAGTTTTCCTTAGATCCATCTCTGAAAGCAGATTAAATCTGGAGTTTAACATAATGAAGAGGATGGAGACAAACTAAAGCATACATGGCCCACCTAAGGGGGCAGCCATAACTCAGTTCCGGCTGACTGCTCAATGGGGACTGTCAGGAACTCTCTAGCAGATGCAGTGTGGCTCCAGCAGTAAAAGTATCTGGAAAATGTTGGACTCTCTGTGTTTAACCTTCTGTGACTGTTTACTAGTAACTCTCTGTAGCCTCAGGTTAGCTGACTACCCAGAAAACCAGAATTCTGCCCAAAGGTAAATGTCATGATCCCAGGAAGGAGGTTAATGAATGTGTAGTGTAGATAACTGCCTGATACTGTGTTAACTTAGAAATGCATTGTTGTTTCGGATGATTTCTGTGACTACCTATGGTTTTACCATTAACCCCCTACAAAAAGGAGGTCCTGTCCTGGGACATATGATCTTTTCCAGGCCGGTCACTACTGGGAGTAGCTGCTTTGCCCATGTATGTTAGTTTCTCCTATTAAAACTCTTATGAATTTGAATAAGGCTCCATATGAGTTCTTTGGAATTGATCCTAAATTTAGATTTGGGGGGCTTTCCCCCAAGGATAGGTAAAGCAGCTATTGTCAGACCTCATTTATAACTTCTAGTTTTTTGTAAAGCAATGTACAAGCCTGCATGTGCACACAGACTTGATCAATGTATTAAACGTACCTGCTTGTTTGCTCTAGTATACTTCCAAGTTGACTCTGGCATGCAGGATTGTGCTATTAAGTGTCTCTCAAATGATATAGTATTCGTAGCTGACCGTCTTTGCAAGCAAAGGAGGAAAGACTATGTGTTTCAGGTCACTTTGTATGACTCCTGCAGAGCAGTGAACATAATTATGCATGTAAAAATGTTCTTACCAGAGTCATCTACATCAGACTAAAAGGTATTAAATCATTTAGTTTGGCCTATTTTATGAACTAGAAATATATAGACTTCAGCCTTATCTCAGATTTCTATATACACATAATTTCTACATATATCTCAGATTTCTAAATATATATATATATATATATATATATATATATATAACTTTAAGAAGTTCCAATTGGCCAGAAACACAAAAAAAGCAAACACTAAAGTTTTACGCTCTACCCACCCCCACACATCCAAGCATGAATGGCCATTCAAGTCTGAACTAAGAGATGAATCGCTAAAATAATCAAAGATAGATCTATTCCTGCATCTACAAATTAGGCTGATGACATACGAAAATTATTTTTTAATTAATTTTTTTGAGTTTTAAAATGAATTTATTAAAGAATATTATTAGGAAGGCAACGACGTTTGATCTGTCATTAAAAAAAAGTCTGTTTCTTCATGCTGTAGAATGTACAAGGTAATGTAAGAGGCTACAGAGTTACAAGCATCTTGCTACTGGATTCTCTGATAGTATAGCACAGTGTAGTAATTTCTGCAGTGCTAAAATAAATAAAGTCTCTTCTATGCTTCTCTTTAAAAAGTGATGAATAGTAAAAGAAGATGGCATAAAAGAGCCATTTTTCTATTCATTCTGTAGCATTGGAGCCAGTCTGCTGAAATTGATTCTGTTCCTGACCCTTTGAGCCAACGCTGCATTTATCGCTTTATCAAACTGAAGTAGAACTTGAAGGGCAAGTTGGGGAGTGATCTGTTGAGACTATATATTTTTATTGATTTCAAGGAGGAAGGAAGAGGGAGAAAGAGATAAACATTGATGAGAATCATTGATCAGCTGCCTCCTGCACGCCCCCTACTGGGGATCCAGCCGACAACCTGAATATGTGCCCTTGACTAGAATCAAACTAAGGGAGCTCTATCCCCTGAGCCAAACCATCTAGGGCAACACATAAAAACTCTTTAATATGCCAATGAAAAAAACCAAGAGTGAAAACATTCTTTCCAAATAGATAGGGACTCAAAAAAAAAAAAAAATGAAGGCGATATCTGGAGGATGATTGGTACATGGTGGTCTTAACTGTCTCTAAGTAAAACCCCAATCAAATGTCGTCATATGGTTTTGGGAGCTCTAATCTACACATTATTATTTGCTACCACATTGAGATTATTGAACTACATAATAGTATATTACCCAAAGACCAAAATGGGAATTTAATAAATGAATTCCTCCTTAACTACAAACAAAATATAAATAACTAACTCCAAATTACCCAAGCTAATATGGAGACAGGAGAAAATAAAACATGAGATATAATCAGAAAATTGCTTAGATTAAAAAGTATCTTTAATGTTAGCAAATATGAAAGTTGGCAACTTACTGAAAATTCCCAAGACACTAAAAAATAATTTTTAAAAATTACCTGAATAAAGGTCTCTCTATTCACCCTCCCTAACCTGTTTCCATCTCCACAGTATAACTAGATTATAATAAATCTGCCCCCAAATTTTGCTATTATTCTCATATGCAGCCAGAGACATTGAAATAATAACCTGCTAATTTCCTCCTCTAGGAGAAAAAGAAGTGGCTTATAAACTTCCATTGATGAATACAATTTGAGAAAATACACCATTTAACTATATTAAGATTAGTAAGGTAGCAGGGCTGCTAAGACTTGGGCACAAAATCTGCTTCTCAAAACTTGTTACAGATGAAATCAATATGTTTATTACAGTTTACAGATATATAAGAGGCTAAAAAAATCGCCAAAAAAGGAATATAAACTGGTATACTACAAGCAAGTTAATTGAATCCATGGAATTCCATGCCTATATCTCTGTTAAGCACAACAAATAGGACGATCAGAATTCCACTAAAGGTAATTCAGAAGTGGGAGTAACTATGACATACACATGGCGAAATGTTTTTTTAAAAAGGTCTTTTATTTCATTTCCCTTAAAAACTGAGTACTTCTTCTATTGGTACCATTTTCTTTCCTTCTTTAGACAAAATGGCTACCTAACATGCAAAAATTAATATCACAATCTTTATTCCAACAATCATAAGACCTAAAAATTAGTCTAAAATGTAACTTTCTCTATGATTTATATATGACTGAATAACATGAATAAAGTTATATATTATTTAAAGTACTTCTACATAAAAAATCACTGTGTTGATATTAATAAACTGTTTTCAATAAATACTTATTTTATTCAAAAATAAATTCCTTTAAAATGCACTTTTCAGTTTTTACTTTTATGATTTCTTTGCATGTACAAATGTATATTATGTCCACCATTTAGCTAACCTATATAATATAAATTTTTCCTGCACACATATAGTTATGCACATACAATATAAAATCTATTTAAATTTCTTCTATACTAACTTTTCTGCATGTTATAGTATAAAAATAAAAACACCAAAAGCAAATAAATCATCATGAAAACCTTAACATTTTAAATGCAAATGTTTCATAAAATTAACTTGTACAAACACTAAAAGGGTGAATATGCAAAAAGTAAAAACATTTTTTTACGTAGTACTTTAGAAACTTCATTTTTTTCTAAAGAAACAAATTCTAGCCCTGGAAAGAAATGGGAAATGCACTGTTTACATTATGATTAACATCCACACTATTCAAACTTCAACAGTTCAGTGGCCACATAAAAATGTTTTTGACCCAACATTAAAGATTGAAAGAATGAAATTAAAATACAAAGGAAAATCTTTTGTAAAGTTATAGCAAATTTAAAACATTTAAAAGTACCTGAATTCTGAAAAATTGAAACCAATATTTCGTTAAGCACTTTCTTTAAAATGCTGATTTATTACTCATCCTAAAGATTGTACTACCTAAAACCACCACTAGATGACAACCTTGCTTCACAAATAAAATATACTATTATTGGAAGCTAAGATTCCAAATATGTACTAAACTAGCTTTGTTTCTGGCATTTATGGTGGTGGTGGTGGTGTTGTTGTTGTTGTTGTTTTGGGAGGAATAGAGATAGCAAATGAAATAAAATAGCCTATTATAATTTTAGAATTTGTGTTTGCTATGAAGATTATACTGGATTTTTAAAAACTCATTTAATAAGCATTCAAAAGATATCTATCTCCTCTCAAGAAAAAAAAAATTGAAGTATATCAATAAGATGATTTTTCTCCCCTATTCTCTCCTACATTCATCCTTTGGAAACAGAGACTTATACTTTAAGTACACATACTTTATTAGAGATTAATGCTTTTTTTGCAGTGAAATAGCTAGAAAGAGTATTTTCAACATTATTTCAATAGCCGCTTTTCTCTGACATCAAAATAAACAAGCATGATAATTTTCAGATAATAACTATAAGAAGATAGGTGACAATAAACCACAACTATTTTTATGACTTACTTTCAGATATTAAAATATTTCCCCATATATATACCAACTCAAGAAGACAGTATCCCTAGAATGTTTATTTGGCATAAAAAGTTGTAATAGCTGAACAAATAAACATTTGTAAACCCCTTGAAACTCCACAATTGAGATATTACAAACTGTTGTGGCAATGGGCACCTATCTGTTATTCATTTTTTGCAAACGATACTTTCACATAAATTTAGAAGTATAAAATGAAAGCCTGGATATTTTTACTTTCATTAGAGGTTATAATTTATGTCCTTCCTTTAATTCAACATTTTCATACTTTAATTCAGAAGCTAGGCTAAGGTTATTTTTTTATTCATTTTAACATGTAAGATTATATATTTCTGTCATATTTTCCTCAGCACAGGGGTGATAACTATAAAAACATATATCAGGTGGAAAGGTCACTTCAGATCTGATGCCCTGTGCAGTGACCACTGCAATACATCAGTACCTGCAGAGTCCATGCCAAGGACCTGTCAAGGTTAACCCCAGGAGACTGCATACTCAGTTAAAAGTTTACTTAAGAAACGCTACCTAAAAATGCATGATATCATAACAAAATTTAGAAAGCATTTTTATAAATAACTTGGAGAGACTGTCATCTAATCTGTTAATTAGATACAAATCTCAGCCTTACCCTTTAATACACGTGGGATCCTAGGCAACTTATCTTCCTATGCCTCAGTTTCCCCTCTAGAGAAAATGGAGCCATTACTGAAAATACTGACTGATAGAGTTATTTTTAAGAATAAATGAGACAGCATGCAATACTTAGCACATGTTTGCTAAAAAGTAGATGCCAAATAAATATTGGTTTTCTTCCTTCTTAAACAATGTAACTTTGGTGCTTATTGTAGAAAATATTTTCAAAACATAATAATGCTCAAATATGTCTTCTGGGTTCTTAGAAGACAGTAAAAGAATGAAATTTGTGCCCTGACTGGTTTGGCTCAATGGATAGAGTGGCGGCCTGGGGACTCAAGGGTCCCTCCCAGGTTCAATTCCAGTCAAGGGCATGTACCTTGGTTGCAGGCACTCCAGTAGGGAGTGTGCAGAAGGCAGCTAATCAATGTTTCTCATTGCTGTTTCTCTCTATCCCTCTCCCTTCCTTTTTGTAAAAAAATCAATAAAATATATATTTTTTTTAAAAAAAGAATGAAATTTGCCTGACAATAAAGGGTATTTCCTGCCCTAGCCGGTTTGACTCAGTGGATAGAGCCTTGGCTGGCAGACTAAAGGGTCCTGGGTTCAACTCCAGTTAAGAGCATGAACCTCAGTTGCAAACTTGATCCCCAGCCCTGGATACATGCAGGAAGCAACAATCGATGTGTCTGTCACACATCAATGTTTCTTTCTCTCTGTCTCCCTCCCTTTCATTCTCCCTAAAAATCATATCTTTGAGTGAGGATTAACAAATGAATGAAGGGTATTTCCTCAAAGGCTACAACTAATAGTCAAAAGTATATGTACATATTATAGGAAGACTGAACTACATATTTCTATAATACTAACCACCTGGCGTTCACTGAGAACTGAAGGAAAAAAAAAGTCAACAAGATTTAAAGAATTTTATTATTTAATTTCTTTAAATCTTCCAATTTGACATATATGGATAAATATGCAGTTTTTTAGGGTGTAATAACATAGTTTATAACAATAAGAAAATAAGTTGAGAAGGTGCAACTATTTCTGTCCCAAACAGAATTTCCAATGCAAAATACATTGCCATTATTTTTGCCTAATCTACCATTTATGTCAATATTTAAAACAATGGTGTCAAGAAACAGCTGGGAAGTAACAAGTTTAAAATTCTACAGCACAGAGAATTATAATATCTAATTTTCAAATATGACATTTTATAATTTACTTATAATTTAAACTAATACTATTCATTCAAAACTTTAAAAATGAAAATCTACTTCAATTACCATACCCAATTATATCAAATATCTGTCTTCAGTGTACATAATCATATATTGTACCACCTAATAGCATAACAATTCTCCATAAATTAAAATGAAATCAAAATGAGGCCTAAAAATCTAAAATAGTAGTCACTTAAATATGCTATTAAATAAAATAATTCTGCCAAGAGTGAAATACTATATATATAAATGATATACATATTAATTAGTCAAAAAATAAAAATTAATAACTTTAATTTCTTTAAAATGCATCTTAAATACAAAATGCTTGACAGTAATTAAATTTTTGGAAATTAAAATGCTGCAAAGAAATTTTTAATTTTTTTAGCTTAGAAGACATGTTTTAAACATATACCCATACCTCTGTAGTGGGCTGAATGGTGATATCCAAATGTTCTAATTTCTGGAACCTGTGGATGTTACTTTATTTGCAAAAAATGGTCTTAACAGATGAAAGCAAGTTAATTATCCAGGTAAGCCCTAAATCCATTGATATGTGACCTTATAAGAGAGATGCACGAGTTTTGAGACAGACACACAGAGGAGAGGCCGTGTAAAGATGAAGGCAGATATTGGAGTGAAATCTCAAACCAAGGAATGTCAGCAGCCACCAGAATCTGGAAGAGGCAAGTAACTGATTCTCCTGTTCCTCTGGGAGGAACGCTGCACACACCTTCATTTCAGACTTCTGGGCAGCAGACCTGTGAAAGTACATTTCTACTGCTTTAAGCCACCCAGTTTGTGGTGGTATTTTGTGATAGTAGCCATAGAAAATGAATAAATCTATTATGAATTTAAGTAACTGTTTGAGAAGTACTGATTCAATTACAAAAAAAAAAAAACTTGTGAAAGGTCATTTTTTAGAACAATTTATGAAAATTTACATATTTTCTTCAATTTAAAAGCCTTGATTCATTAATTATTCCTGAATGAATTCCTTCAGTGAATTTGTTTGAATTGTTTAAGTCTATAAATAATAAAACATGAACTGTACAGAGGTATAATTAAAAATTGATAGTGGGCCACCCTAACTGGTTGGCTCAGTGGATGGAGCAATGGCCTGTGAACTGAAGGCACCCAGGTTCAATTCTGGTCAAGGGCACATGCCGGGGTTGCAGGCTCGATCCCCGGTAGAGGGTGTGCAGAAGGCAGCCAATCAATGACTCTCTCTCATCACTGAAGTTTCTATCTCTCCCTCTTCCTTCCTCTCTGAAATACAAATTTTAAAAAATGTTGATAGTGGACCCTAGCCCACATGACTTGGGGGTTAGACTATTGGCCTGCACACCGGATGGTCTCAGGTTTGATTCCCAGTCAAAGACGTGTACCTGGGTTGCAGGTTCCATCCCAGACCCTGGTCAGGGAGTGAACCTGGTCAGGGAGTGCCCTGGTCAAAGGATGTGTGCAGGAGGCAACCAATTGATGTGTCTCACATGGATGTTTCTCTCCCCTCATCCCTTCCACCCTCTCTAAAAATCAATGGAAAGATATCCTCCAATGAGTATTTAAAAAACTTGACAGGACCAGTATATCCTTTAGATAGGTAGATAGATAAATATAGATACAGATATATTTAAGTTTGAAGTTATTCTAGAATAAAGTTATAAAAAAACAGACTAATTTTATACAAAATTTTCTGCAACAGATTTTTTCACTTAAGAATATAAGATGGCCAGTCATCAGAGAATGGCAGTGTGAGAGTGAGAAAGGCCCTTGTCCTCCCCAACTCTGAAATTTCAACAAGTTAACCAATTATCATTCAACAAAGAAATCCCTGCTCAATATAGACATACTAGGGGCACTGTGCACAAAAATTTGTGCACTGGGGCGGTGGGGGGGGGGGGTGTTTCCTCAGCCCAGCCTGGGAGACCCATCGGGTGGCGCTGGCCACCCCATCAGCCTCCCAGGAGGGGGCCGTGGGGTCCCGCCGGCTCGTCCCCACCCCCGCGGAAGGCTTCTCCCAGGAGGGGGCCGGGGGTCCCGCCGACTCGTCCTCGCTCCCGGAAGGCTTCTCCACCTGGGAAGGCATCGGCCCAGGGCGCCAGATGCCTTCCCAGGACGGAGGCTCCCAAGATGGCGGAGGCAGCAGCCCCAGAGAAGCGCACACTGGAGCTGCGGCCTCCGCCATCTTGGCTAGGCTAATTTGCATAAAGTCACTCTGACTGGATGGTGGGCATGGCTTAGGCCATCCCGAAGAAACGGTTAATTTTAATATTACGCTTTTATTAGTTAAGATGCTTGAGAGACATGTATACTGAAATATCTAAAGATAGGCAAACAGGAATAAACAGGGAAATGAGAAGGGAGGAAAGTGCAAATAGCCCGCAGACACAGCCCTATGCTGGGAGCTCACTCTGCAGCCAGGAGAAGAGAGGAAGCAGGGCAAGGGGGTGAGGAAGGAAACAGAGAACAAAATTCTGCCATGTGGCTCTCCACTGTTGGACTGGCAGTGTTGTTTCAAACAAAGAAATGGATCTACAGAGCCCTGCTGCTGCTTGGACGCCCATGGCTCACTTCCCATTGCCCTTGGAGTCTGATCCAGAAGCATCTTATCTAATAAAGAGGGAATATGCTAATTGACCCTCATGCTATTGCAAAGATAGTGGTGCCCACAGTCAATAAGGAGGGCATATGCTGATAGTGGTAGCACCAACAGCCAATAAGGAGGGGATATGCTAATTGACTGTCACACCCTCAAAGATGGTGGCACCCATGCCACAAGATAGCCAGCAGGGGAGGACAGTTGTGGGCGATCAGGCTAGCAGGGGAGGGCAGTTGGGGCAACCAGGCCTGCAGGGGAGGGCAGTTGGAGGTGACCAAGCCTGCAGGGGAGGGCAGTTAGGGGCAACCAGGCTGGCAGGGGAGGGTAGTTGGGGGTGACTGGGCCTTCAGGCAGTTAGGGGTAGGGGCAATCGGGCCGGCAGGGGAGCAGTTAGGCGTCGATCAGGCTGGCAGGGGAGTGGTTGGGGGATGATCAGGCTGGCAGGCAGAAGCAGTTAGGGGCAATCAGGCAGGTGAGCAGTTTGGAGCCAGTAGTCCCAGATTGTGAGAGGGATGTCCAACTGCCAGTTTAATCCACAGGGATCAGGCCTATACTGGCACTTGGACATCCCCCAAGGGGCCCCAGGCAGGAGAGGGTACAGGCTGGGCTAAGGGACACCCCCCTCCAGTGCACGAATTTCATGCACCAGGCCTCTAGTATTATCTATAAACCAAGAGCTATTGCAATAGAACTGCTGTTTCTCCCTGTGCTGATTCCCAGGAGGGGTACTTGGGGTGGGACCTCACAGAGGTCAGGAGTCACCATTACAGCTAGGGCAAAACAAACTCTACCCCCAAGCAGCATGGAGGAACTGTTTTAAGGAAGTAGTAGAGGTTCAAGACTGGGAGATTTAAAAATCTTGAGATTCAGCACTATCTACTGGAAAACAGTAGAAAGGTCTCTTCAGAGATAAATGTGTAGGCAAAGAAGAGTATCAAATGCCATGGATAATCACTATAATGAGGATGACCAAAAAGAAAATGAAAAATCCCCAGAAAGTAAATGTGGAAATATGTGATATAAATGAAAGAAATATATGATATAAATGAAAGAAATTTAAAGACTGCAACTCTTGCTCAGCTGGCATGGCTCAGTGGTTGAGTCAACGTATGAACCAAGAGGTCACAATTTGATTCCTGGTCAGGGTACATGCCCGGGTTATGGGCTCCATCCCCAGTGAGGGGTGCACAGGAGGCAGCCAATCAGATTATTCTCTCTCATCATTGATGTTTCTCTCCCTTCCTCTCTGAAATCAATAAAAAATATATTTTAAAAAAATGATTGCATTCTGAAAATACTCAATAAGATGGAATAAAATAGAGACAGGCAATTAAATGCATTCAGAAAGTCAATGAACAAAAACAAATACTTTACTAAAAAGATTGAGACTTTAAAAAGGAATCAATCAGAAATCCTGGAAATGAAGCATGCAATTAAGGATTTTAAGAGTGAACTACTGAGTATAGAAAACAGAGCAAACCAGATGGAGTAAAAAATTAGTGACTGAGCATAAAGAAAAATGAAAGAGATCTACAAGAATTATCTGACTCCATCAGAAAAAGCCAAATTAGAATTACAGGCATTCCAGAGGAAGAAGAAAAGGAGCATGGAGTGGAGCATGTATTCGAAACGATGGATGAGAACTTCCCAAACCTATGGGAAGAACTAGATCCTCAAATCCAAGAAACAAACTTAGTTACTTCAATCCAAAGAGTCCCTCTACCAGATACTTTGTATTAAAACTGTAAAAAAATAATGATAAAGAAAAAATTTTTTAAAGTAGCCAGGAAAAAGGAGGAGGTGACCTATAAAGGAAAACTCATCAGAATTTCATCTGACTTCTCAGCAGAAACTCCACAAGCCAGAAGAGAGTAGAACCAAATATTCAAATGCCTGAAAGAGAGAAATTACCAGCCACAAATAACATATCCAGCAAAGGAAGGAGAAATAAAGACATTCCAAGACATACAGAAAAAGGGATTTTATCACCAGAAAAACTTCCATAGTAGGACATGCTCAAGGGAGTTATTCCACCAGAAAGAAAGAACATAAGGCTACAACACTGTTAGTAAGATCACCAAAAAATTTATAGCATTAACAGGGTTAATTTGTGACAACAAAAACATAAAAGGGGAGGGGTAAAGGTCTGAACTGGCAAAGGAGAATAAAGATCAGACACACTCAAAATAAAAAAAGTTGCAGTACATATGCAAGTTTATTTTTTATAAACCTAATGGTTAAACGCACACAAAAATCCCCAAGCCAGGACACATGGCTTCAAAAAAGAGGTATGGAATACTACCAAACAAAAACAACAGATAGAAACACAAAGGAAAAGAACCAATGGAGGCACAGAGCTACCAGAAGACAAAAGATAAAATGACTATAGGAAATCCTCATACATCAATAATTACCCTAAATGGCAATTGTCTGAATTCACCAATAAAGAGGCACAGAGTAGTAGAGTAGATCAAAAAACAAAACCCAACCATACGCTGCCTCCCAGAGACACATCTAAGCTGCAAAGACAAAGACTTCAAAGTAAAAGGGTGGAAAATGATTCTCCAAGCAAATAACACCCGCAGAAAAGCAGGTATAGCCATACTTATATCTGAAAAAATAGATTTAAAGTTAACAACAGACAAAGCTGGACACTTTATAATGATAAAGGGCACACTACATCAAGAAAACATAACACTTCTTAATATATATGCACCCAACCAGGGAGCACTGAAATATATAAAGCAACTACTCACAGAACAGGGAGAAACAGATCAAAACACAATCATAGTTGGGGACCTTAATACTCCATTGACACCTCTAGGCAGATCAACCAAACAGAAAATCGATAAAGAAATATTGACCTTAAATGAAACACTAGACCAAAGGGACATAACTGACATTTACAGAACCTTTCATCCTAGAACATCAGATTATACATTATTTTCCAGTGCACATGGAACATTTTCCAGGATAGACCATATGTTTTATCACAAAACTAGCATCAACAAATTCAAGAAGATTGAAACTATACCAAGCATATTCTCTAACCATGATGCCTTGAAATTAGAAATCAACTGCAAAAATCAAGTAAAGAAACCCACAAACACATGCAGACTAAAACAACATACTTCTAATAAATGACTGGGTCAAGAAAGATATGATCAAAAGAAATACAGAAATAAATGAGAATGGTAATACAACCTATCAGAACTGGGATGCAGCATAAGCAGTAATAAGAGGGAAACTTATATCATTACAGGCCTATTTCAAGAAATAAGAGAAATCCTGAGTAAACAACCTAACATTACATCTTAAAGTACTAGAAAAAGAACAAAAGCAACCCAAAGTTAGCAAAAAAAAAAAAAAAGGAAATAATAAAAATTACAGCAGAAATGAATGAAATACAGAAAAAAAAGACTGTACAAAAATTTAATAAAACAAAGAGCTGGTTCTTTGAAAAGATTAATGAAATTGACAAACCCCTGGCTAGACTCACTAAGGTAAAAAGGGAAAAGACCCATATAAACAAAATCAGAAATGAGAGAGAAGTCACCACAGACATTTAATATATAGAAAGGATCGTACTAGAATATAATGAAAGACTATATGCCACCAAATTTAAAAACACTGAAGAAACAGTAAGTTCCTAGAATTATATAACCTTCCTTGATTAAATTATGAAGAATTGGAAAATCAACCTATCAGTAGTGAGGAAATTTAAACCACCACCAAAAACCTCCCAAAATAAAAAATTCCAGGACCAGGTAGCTTCACCAGTGAAGTCTACCAAACGTTCAAAGAAGATTTAAAACCTATCCTTCTCAAACTCTTCCAAAAAACTGAAGAAGAGGCAAACCTTCCTAACATTCTATTAAGCCAATATAACCCTGATACCAATTCCTGGCAAAGATAACACAAAAAAAAACTAAGACCAGTATATCTAATGAATACTGATGCAAAAATTCTAAACAAAATATTAGCAAATTAAATACAACAGTACATCCAAGAAATGATACATCACGATCAAGTGGGGTTCATTTCAGGGGCATAAGGATGGTTTAACATAGACAAATTAATCAATGTAATATACCACATTAACACAAGAAAGCACAAAAATTGTATGATCTTATCAAGAGATGTAGGCAAAACATTTGATAAGATACAATATCCATTTATGATTAAAACACTCAATAAAATAGGAATAGAAGCAAAGTACCTCAACATAACAAAGGCCATTTATATACATAAAAGCCTAAGTGACTGAACAACCACTCGACCAGTCAACTGGTCTCTATGACATGAAATGACCACCAGGGGGCAAATGCTCAAGGCAGGAGCTGCTCCCTGGTGGAGAGTGGGCTCCGACAGTGGGAGCGCTGCTTAACTGACACCAGGCGCCAGACACCAGGCTAAGGCTGGCAAACGCAGCTGCGGTAAGAGCCTTTCCTGGCTTCTCAGAGCACTACTGAGAGGCAGTGGCAAGTGCAGCAGGGCCAGGATGAGCAGGAGCGATGCATGCCCAGCCTGGGCTTAGACTCCTCCTGCCACTTTACACACTACTTACTCCCCTCGGGGGATATAAGACTGCCGGTTTCAGTCCAATCCCCACAGTCCAAAACTGACAGTCTGATATCCTCTGAGGGGTCCTGGATTTCGAGAGGGCACAGGCCAAGCTGAGGGACCCCACTGGGGCACAAATCTGTGCACCAGGCCTCTAGTACATAATAAATCCTCAGTTAATATAGTCAATGGTAAAAAATTGAAAGCTTTTCCTCTAAGATCAGGAATAAGACAAGGATGTCCACATTCACCACTCTTATTCAACACAGTGCTATAAGTCTTGGCCAGAGCAATAAAGCAAGAGAAGTAAATAAAAGGCATTCAAATAGGGAAGAAAGAAATCAAACTGTCACTCTGTGCAGATGACATGATTCTTTACATAAAAAACCCTAAGGACTCCACTAAAAAACTATTAGAAACAAGAAACAAATATAGTGAAGTTGTAAGATACAAAATCAATGTGCAAAAATCCATTGCCTTCCTGTATACTAACAGAACTTCAGAAAAAGAAAAAAACAATTCCTGTGGCAATCACAGCCCAAAGAATAAAATACTGAGGAATAAACTTAACAAAGAATGTGAAAGACCTATATACTGAAAATTACAAAGCATTATTAAAAGAGATTGAAAAAGACACAACAAAATGGAAAAAATATCCTGTGTTCATGGAACAGAATAGCAAGCCCAACTATAAAACCACATATATATGGACAGATAATTTTTGACAAAGGAGCCAGAAATACACAATGGAGTAAAGATAGTTTCTTCAATAAATGGTGCTGGGAAAACTGGAAAGTCATATGCAAATGAATGAAACTGGATACAATTTAACTCCATGTACAAAAATTAATTCAAAATGACCCAAAGAGCTAAATATATGACCTGAAACAATAAGTTATATAGAAGGAAATATAGGTACCAAACTTACAGACTTTGGTCATAGAAAACATTTTATGAACTTGAGCCCAAAGACAAGGGAAGTAAAGGCAAAAATAAATGAATGGGACTATATCAAACAAAAAAGCTTCTGCACTCAAAAACCTCAAAATCATGTATTCACAAAGATATACGCTAGGTTCACTGTAGCATGATTCACGGTGGTCAAGACATGGAAACAACCAGTGTTCTGTGATAGAGGATTGGTTAAGAATATGTGGTACATATACACTCGATATATTATTACTCAGCCATAAGAAAGGATGAAATTGTGCCATTTGTAATAGCATGGATGGACCCTGAGAACATTATGCTAAGTGAAATAATTATAAGCCAATTAGAAAAAGCTAAGAAACATATGATTTCACTCACATGTGGGATTTAAAACTGAAATTTGTGAACACAAACAGCAGTATGGTGGCTGCCAGAGGGAAGAAGGTGTTTGGAGAAGTGAGTTCCAATGTATGGTGATAGGAGATTTGACTTTGGGTGGTGGACACATGGTGCAGTGTATAGATCTTACAACATAGAAAACTCACACCTGAAACTTATATGTTCACGTTGACCAATGTCACCCTTTAAATTTTTTTAAAAAGAACATATGATGGTGAACTTCTATGTCAAACATATACAGGGTGTGGCAAAAGTAGGTTTACAGTTGTTTATATGGAAAATGCATCTACAATAATAAAAGCTTAATATGATAATTAGACTGGATGACCTTCTGGACAAAGCTGGGGCTACAAGGGAAGCCCAGGTCCCGGGTGCCAGCGGGAAGCTGGTGCTGGCAGCCAGGGGAAGAAAGGCCTACTCTTGCACAAATTTCATGCATCGGGCTTCTAGCTAATAAATGATAATGTAAGAATAAACTCTGTGCCCTAACCAGTTTGGCTCAGTGGATAAAGCATCAGCTGCGGACTAAGGTGTCCCAGGTTCAATTCTAGTGGAGGGCATGTACCTTGGTTGCAGGCACATTCCAAGTAGGAGGTGTGCAGGAGGCAGCTGATCAATGTTTCTCTTTCACTGATGTTTCTAACTATCTCTCTCCCTTCCCCTCTGTAAAAGATCAATAAAATATATTTTTTAAAAAAGAATAAACTGTGGTCTCATGAACTCACAACTATAAACCTATTTTGCCACACCATGTATTCTCAGAATGAGGAAAAATAACTTTATTGTTGACGTATTACAGATGTCCCCTTTGTTTTTTTCCCCATTGACCTCTTTCACCCCACATTTACCTCCCCCAAGGCCTTCACCACTTTATGGTCTATGTCCATGGGTTATACATATATGATATAAGTTCCCTGATTAATCTCTCCCCATACCCCATAGTGAGGATCTAGCCCAAAACTCAGGGATGTGCCCTGAACGAAACCAAACTGTGTTCAGAGGTCAATGTTAAACCACTGAACCATATCAGCCAAGCCAGTGTGATTCCATAAAATTTTTGATAAAGCAAAACTATAGTGACAGAAGGCAGAGGTCATAGGATACCTGGAGTCAGGGTAAGGGAGGGGATCAATTGCAAAGGACTGGAAGGTGAGAAATTAATTTACACAATTGGATACAATTACCAAATCCATCAAACTGTATGTACTCTTAAAATTGGCGAATTTAACTGTATGTAAATAAACATAAACATAAAAGGGAAGGAAAAATAAGATGCAAGAAGTCTAAAATCATATACAACCAAAAAAATAAAGGATCTATATTTTAAATGAATACTATAACTACATGGAAATAAAAGCTAACCCAAGAAACATTAAAAATATTAAATGTGTAATGTTAAATTAAATATTAAAAACTAAACAAATCTTGCACTCTATTATATAGGTTTCTTCTTCGACAGTGGCATAGGTGTAGCAACTCTGCAGAAACTACTTTGAGCAAATGAGTAAATATACTGATGATGCTGGGAGCCAGGGTTCTCACCATTGGAGAAGGGATATACAAATACAGATGGCTGAAGGCTAGAAGTAAACCTCTGGTGTTGAAGTAGAAGTAAAACATTCACGCTAAACTCATGATTTTACATTTACTAGTATATATCAATTTATTCATATCTGCGTGTGGATAGTCCAGAAACCAAGTAATGGTTATATATGCATTAATCTTCATGAAAGAAACCCTGATATGACTCCACTTATAAAGTGCTATAATACTGTAAGAAAGCACTAAAGACTCCACCAGGAAACCACTAGACTTAATAAATGAATTCAGCAAGGTAGCAGGATACAAAATTAACATCCACAAATCAATGGCACTTCTTTACACCAACTAGAGGCCCAGTGCACAGGATTCATGGTGGGGGGAGGGCATGGCCTGCAGGGGTCGGCCCACTGTGATAGCGCCACTCATCCTGGCCAGCTGTGGACCCTCTGAGCAGCTGCTCCCTGGTCCAGGATCTTCCATGGAACTGAAGCACTCACCTCTCCAGGGGACCCAGTCTGGGCTGGGCCCAGGGACAATAGCACTGAGAGGCGATGGAGTAGGTCTCAGTCCAGGAACCCACCGCCCAGCCTCCGGAGTCAGCTCTGCAAGCCCAGCAGCAGTGCTGCACAGCCTGCGGGCATCCAGAGGAGGCAGCAGGGAGTGAGGAAGAGGAGCCAGGGGCGAGGAGGCAACTATCACAGCCCACGTACCAGCCCATCAGCCTGGGGCTCCCAGCTGAAGCAGCTGCTCATCCCAGTCAGTTGAGTGGTGCTTCCACTGTGGTAACACCCTGACCACCAGGGGGCAGCTCCTGCGTTGAGTATCTGCCCCTGGTAGTCAGTGCATATCATAGAGACTGGTCAACTGTTCATTCTGGTTGCTGGGCTTTTATAATATAGGATATGCATAGCCCATGGACACAAGCAATAGGGTGGTGAAGACTTGGGGGAGGGGTAGATAGGGGCTGGGAAAAGGGGCGAAAAGGAAGATAGCTATGATACTATCAACAATAAAAAATATATTTAAAAATAAAATTAAATGAAAATAAAAGTGCTATAAAATAGCCCAACCAGCTTAGCTCTGCGGTTGAGCAATGACCTATGAACTGGGAGATAATGGTTCAATTCCCAGTTCAATGCCTGGATTGTGGGCTCAATCCCCTGTAGAGGGCCTACAGGAGGCAGCCAATCAATGATTGTCTCTCATTCTTGATGCTTCTTTCTCTATCTCCCTCTCCTTTTTTTTCTGAAATCAATAAAAAAATATATATTTTAAAAAGTGCTATAAAATATCTGGCATATAAAATTTAGGAACTGTTACAGATTAATAAACTCTCAACATTTATAAGCACCATTTTCCTATAAATATATTTTCCTACTTTAAAGATATGCATATGAACAAGGATTATATTTAATCAAATAATGCAAAATAACTGAATATCTACATTTCAATTACATATTTATGATAGTTGGGGAAGTATTAAAGCATACCTATAACAAAAACTGTATGTTGACAAAACTGCATTTAGTGAATCCATTTTTTTTACTTCTGTAATTTAGAAAAATATAAAACTCACATTTTGGCAGTACATTTATCTGTGCAGGTAACTTTAAATATTAAAAACCTTGGTATTTTATGTTAAAAAATCTGACACTTCATTGCCAACGGGTGTAAATACAATATATAGATAGATTCTAATGCACATAATGGCACTCATATACCAATTAGGTTACACGAATTTAACCTTTTACAGGGCAAAACATAAACAAAAAAATATTTTTAAGGTTTCTTAAGGGTAAGTAGATCTCATGAATTCTTTTCATGACTAGGGTAGACTCTAAGGAGGAAATGGTATCATAGGCTGAGGCTTGAAAGAATGTAACCCTGCAACTAGGACACCAAAAGGTAATCCTGTTTTCCTTCTCATTGGCAACAAAACTATCAGTCATCTCTGTGAATGATAAACCTTGCATGATTGAAAAAACCTCAGAACTTGAAAGGTATGCAAATTGCAGTAGTCAAAGATATATTACTATGTAGCATCAGTAATATATTCTGTAACTGCAATGTTGGGCTGGTATATAGCATCATAAAAGTAAGAAAGATATCATTTGTCAATTTTATAACTTTTTCAACTGGCAGTTTCCTTGTTTGACAAATATGGAATTTCTCACATTCTCTGCCTTAATAAAGGAATATCTCACTTATAAGTGAAGCATATTAATACAATTAAGGCAGATGATTATTATTTTACAAAACCTAGCAGATCACCATTTGTCAAAACAACCAGTGTCAAGACAAAGTATCATATTGCTCCTAAAGAAAGTTATGAGACAAGCTAATATAACATATTAAATGCTCTAAGCGGTCCTGCAATAAACAACCTGTTTTCTCTTTTTTAACATACAGTTGATTAGACAAGGAAACTCACTATCCCATTTAAGATCTGCAGAACGTATTTTAGATTAGTATATTAGTATCTGAGGATTTAACATTTTTTTTTTAGTCCAAAAGTCTCAACAGAGTAATGTGTAATTTCACTAAATAACAAATTTGAAGCATATCCGCTGAATGGCTATTTTGTGGGAGTGAGAACAGCTTATGCAACCATTGGATATTCAAAGCTCAGTGCAGATTGTCAGTACTCTACTGTAGGCTTCACAAAGAAATCAAGCCATATCCTTCACTAAGTATCATATTGCTTCACCAATAGCAAATGTCTAATCCAGCAATTTTCAACTTTTTTAATCTCATGGAACACATAAACTAATTACTAAAATTCTATGGCATCCCCCAAAATAATTTTTTGCCGATCTGACAAAATAAGTAGGTACAATGAAAAAAATGGGTATAATTTTGATCCATTCACACTGAATGGCTACTGGTGTATTTGTAGTAAACATTTTTTTTTTTTAATTTGGCAATCTAAGGAAAAAGAGTTCAATGCCCCTGACTAAATAGGTATTGTATGTTTTAAAAGTTCTTGGGACATAACAGATGAAAATCACTAATCTAATCTAATTCTTTTTTTTTTTTTTTTAACCCTCACCCGATGATATTTTTACCATTTCTTAGAGAGAGTGGAAGGGAAGAGAGAGACAGTGAGGGAAACATTGATGTGAGAGAGATATATCTATTAGTTGTCTCCCCCATGCATCCCTGGGGCTGGATGGGGCCTACAACTGAGTTATGTGCCTTTGACCACTATTGAACCTGAGACCCGTCAGTCTGAGGGTCAATGCTCTATCTACTTAGTCAAACCAGATACCCACTGATTTTTAGAGAAGAGTAGAAAGGAGGGAGGAAGAGAAAGGGTGGAGGGAGAGAAAGGGTAAAGGGAGAAAGGGAGAGAGAGAGAGAGAGTAGAGAGGAGAGAGGGAGAGGGGAAGAGAAAGAGACAGAGAGAGAGAAAGAAACATGGATGGGAGAGAGACACATCGATTGGTTGCCTCAAACACATCCCATAACTGGGGATGAGGATCGACCCTGCAACCAGGTAGATTCCCTTGACAGGGAATAATACCCATGACCTTTTAGTGTGTGGGCTGACACTCACTGAACACACCAGCCAGAGTCTAATCTAATTCTTATAACACATGAAGAACATATTGTAAGCACTATGGCTATTTCCCTCTACTGTAAAATACCAGTATTAAGTCACATTATATATAGATTAGGCCATGTGTATAACTAAACTCAGGATACCTCAGAGTAGTAACAACAGCTAACAATGCTTACTATATGCTACACATTATTCTAAGTATTTTCTGTATACTAACTTATTTAATCCTCACAACAACTTTATGAGGTAAGTACTACTATTAAGTATTTTGCAGATGAGGAATTCAGATACAAAATGTTTAATTAACTTGCTCATGGACACACAGCTTGTAAATGACAGAGTGCTGACCAGACATGAGCCCAGCTCAGGACTTCTGGTTGAGTGGTGCTCCCCCATGGGAGTGCACTGACCACCAGGGGGCAGTTCCTGCATTAAGCATATGGCTACTGGTGGTCAATGTGCATCATAGCAACCGCTGTTCTGCCGTTCCATCAATTTGCAAATTAACCTTTTATTACATAAGAGGATAACAGCCTAAATGACTGGTTGACACGATGCACACTGACCACCAATAGCAGATGCTCAACACAGGAGCTGCTCCCTGGTGATCAGTGTGCTCCCACAATGGGAGCACCACTCGGGTGACTGGGATGAGCAGGAGCAGCTCCTCTCCAGCTGCCTGCCACTTTTTGCACTACTACATCCCTCAGAGGATGTTGGATGCCAGTTTCAGCCCAGTCCCTGCAGGCCAGGCCAAGGGCCTCTGGTATGTAAAATAAGAAAGCTGGCAGAGATGATCTTTAATGACTCATCTGAATCTAAGCCATCGAAGACTTTTAAAGAAAAGTTGTTGGAATTATGCAATTCCAACAACTAGAGGTCAATCTCTCCAGGCTTGCTGATCCTATTTTTTGGTTTCTTCAGCCATTTCCTTGAAAGGATCTGACCATACCACTGTAAAACTTGAATTTTAACATTCAGGATAATACTGAGAGAAGCTTTGCTTTTGAAAAATAATCCTTTCCTCAGAACTCTTTCTTTTCTTTAACCACTATGTAGATCACCCAGGAATGTTTGGGGCTGTGTACAACAGAAAACCAGACTGGAAGAAAGCAATATTTGCAGCTGAGACACTGATTAGGAGGCTAACATCAATCCAAATCAGAGATGATGATAGCCTGGACTAAGGCAGTGAGAAGGAGGGTACAGATAAGCAGAAACAGACAGGACACATATCTAATCTAATAAAAGCGTAATATTGAAATTGACCATCCCTTTGGGATGCCTAAGCCATGCCCACCAGCCAGAGTGGCTGTATGCAAATTAACCCAGTCAACATGGAGGCCAGCACTAAGGGAGCTGAGTAAACAGGCAGCTTCCATTGCAGCAGGAGTGAAACTGTTTGCAGGTCGGCTGGCCTTCTCCCGGCTCCAGGCAACAAGATATTTGCAACAATGTCTCAATGATAGAAGCCTCGGAAGCTGAGGCAAACAGCAGGCCCGGCCGGACTACTAAGGGTAACATTGTTTCATTATAGAAACCAGAGCTGAAGCAGAGAGAAGGTTTCATTACCTGCCTAGGCCTCAGCTTAAAGGAACAGTGTATCAATTATAGAAGACAAATAAACCCCAGAAACCTGCTTCCAGCCAGCCTTGCTGGGACATTGGGTCAATGAGAGCTATGGGAAGCCTGAAAGCCTGAAAGCGCCCCTCAGCCCGTCACCCACGCTGGCCATACCCCAATAGTTGAGGGACGCCACTGGGGGGATTGGCCAGACCGCAAACAGTCATCAGCCCCTCACCCAGGCTGGCCAGGTACCCCAGTAGAGACCCAAAACCTGAAGGGACTGTGGGCAGCCTGAAAACAGCCCTCAGCCCGTCACCCAGGCTGGCCACACCCCAATGGGGTGACGGTCCCCACTGGGGGGCTTGGCCAGCCTGCAAACAGCCATCAGCCCCTCACCCAGGCTGGCCAGGTACCCCAGTAGGGACCCAAAACCTGAAGAGACTGTGGGCAGCCTGAAAGGCTGAAAATGGCCCTCAGACCCGCACCCAGGCTGGCCACACCCCAATGGGGTGAGGGTCCCCACTGAGGGGGTTGGCCAGCCTTCAAACAGCCATCAGCCCCTCATTCAGGCTGGCCAGGTACCCAGTAGGGACCCAAAACCTGAAGGGGCTGTGGGCAACCTAAAAGGCTGAAAACGGCCCTCAGACCCGCACCCAGGCTGGCCACACCCAAATGGGGTGAGAGACCCCACTAGGGGGCTTGAACAGCCTGCAGACAGCCATCAGCCCCTCACCCAGGCTGGCCAGGTACCCCAGTAAGGGCACAAAACCTGAAGGGACTGTGGGCAGCCTGAAAACGCCCCTCAGCCTATCACCCATGCTGGCCACACCCCAATGGGGTGAGGGATCCTACTGGGGACTTGGCCAGCCTGCAAACAGCCATCAGCCCCTCACCCAGGCTGGCCAGGCACGCCAGCAGGCGGATATCCCCCAAGGAATCCCAGACTGAGAGAGGGCACAGGCCGGGCTGAGGGACCCCCCCAAGTGCACAAATTTTTTGTGCACCGGGCCCCTAGTCCTATATAATAAAAGAGAAACATGTAAATTGACTGTCCCTTGGCCAATCAGAAGTGGGTATGTAAATTAATCCAACAAAGATGGTGGGTTAATTTGCATACACAGGCAGAGAGCAGAGCAGGAGAGCTGGCAGAGAGTGGATCGGCTGGGAAACCTGGCTCCCCAAGCCACCAGACGGAGAGTAGAGAGGAAGAGCTGGCAGCTTGGAGGACTTAGCAGAGTGGGAGACCATGGGATGGAGACAGAGCAGGAAGGGAAAACCAAGATCGCGGGAAGCACCAGAAATTCTGGGAATAGTTCTGGTGGCAGACAGATCTCCTAGACACTAGAGCAAAGTGAGCCTGGAGCAAGTTACTGTTGCAGTGGGGGATGGAGGGAAAGCAAAGGTGAGAGAAATAAGTAAAATCAGAGTGTCTAGGAAAAATTAAAGGGAAGATATGCTCAAACTTCCAGGAAATCTCCACCAATGAAGCAAAGAAAAAAAAAATATTCTGTGAGCAAAAACCAAACTGAGTTGGGGGTCTTGGAAAATTCGCTCAGATGATTGCAAAGACAGACAGAAACTCCCAGATTGGAGAGGGCTCCCCTAAGGGCTCCCAGATTGGAGAGGGTGCATGTCAGGCTGAGGGACTCCCACAGCCCCCAGTGCACAAATGTTGTGCACTGGGCCTCTAGTTTAGAGATAATAATCTAGAGTAACTGGTGACTCAAGGGCCATGAGGAAAAATGAGGATGGAGCATGAGAGTCATTGATGGGGAGCAGTTTGGGGGAAAAATGATAAGCTCAGGTTAGGGCAAGCTTGATTTGATCTGTCTGCAAGTCTACGGAGTGAATGTCCCGCAGCAGCTGAGGAGGAGAGCTGTGATCACCACTGTGCCCTCACAAGCAAGTCACCTTAAATTATACATAAGTTACTAACTACTCCAAAACCATGCATTCATCTTTACACTTTCTTTTATTTTTTCCCTTTCTTTCACGTCATCTCCAACCGATTTCTTTTCATTCCTCCAGATGCAGCCTCCTCTGCTGCCTTCCTTCAACCAGGATCAGGTTTCAACTGATTGTTTTTATCAGTCACTTCTTAACTAGTAATCACAATATATCACTATATTATTTGCATAAATGACCAGTCCTCTCCACTTCAGAGTTCCTCAAAGTAAGGCATCCTGCAATTTGTGAGACAAACTGAACACATTTTGTAAAAGGACCTAAGTAAAGAAATAATTTTTAAAATGAAATATGGTAGTTGATTTCTCTGGGCCTCAGTTTATTACCTGTAAAACTAACATAGTAACGTCCTCAACGAGTTAGAGTTGGAGTATAAATATCATAACATATGTAAAGTGTTTATGCTTATTCCTGGCACACAGAAGAAGTTAATAAATGAACCTTTAAAATTTAAATAAATAAAATAAGCTTGAAAAATAAATAAAATTAAGCCTGCAAGAAAGTTTAGGACCAAATTGTAAAGGCCCTAAATATCTTTCATTCAGTTTGTCTCTCTTCCCAGATGAATTCCGAAACGTTAGTACCTTCCCCAATACATATCCATCATTGATTTTTTACTCAGAGTGAACCCCACCATCCTTGACACTTCTTGCGCTTCACTCATTTAACAGTCACCTAGTGTTATGACATTTCAATTTGGGGCTTTAGCTGTCACTAGGATAAAATTTTCTGAAACTTTTTAAATATCTATTTTTAGTAGAACAGATTATGGATAAAGGGTAGGATTATTTATGAAACAAAAGAAGATGGGAGAGAGGAGAGGAATCAGAACAAGGGGGAAGTAAGAGAAGAAAAACAATCAATACTCTCGCACCCTCCACTGATCAGTGGCCTACACTCCAATTATGGCAATGAGGTATTTGCCCACATTAAGAAGACAAAAAGAAAGGAAAAAAGATCCACACACAGGATTTTTCTGTAAAGAAACCAAATGGCCTCTTTGGGAAGAGCCAAGATATGTAAACTAATAACTAAGTACTATGGATAACTGGGAATATCTTACAACATGAAACAGAGACCAAGAATAACAAACAAAAATATAAAAATGGCACCAGGAAAACCAATAATTCAGAAGGGACAAAGATCTATGATTACTTCCCTCAGAAAGAATCAAAAGATCAAAGAAAAGCAGAGTACCATGAACAATATTAAAGCATTCATAAAAGGAAATCAGGGTATTATGGAAAATATTAAAGAAAAAAGAGGGCTCCTAGAAATTAAAAATAGTTACCAAAATTAAAAACCTAATAGTAAGTTTGGAAAATGTCAAAGAAATTTTTAAGCAAGTAAAACAAGCAAAAAAGAAGAAAAGAGGAAAAACATGAACCACTGACTTGTTCATTTTAAAAATGGTTCATTTTTTACATTTTACCCCAATAAATTATTTTTTAAGGGGGCAATAATTGACTAATGTAACTTAAAGATCTAAGTTTAACACTTTCGAGCATTAGGTATGGATGGATTCTGTAGCTATAGATTATCATTTTGAAAAGTTTATAATCTAAAAGAAAGAATAAAATAAAACTATTGTTCCAGGATGCCAAGCACTCAAAGGAAGAAAAATATATGGAAAGAAACTGTTTAAAAAACAGGAAACTTTGAAGAGCTATTTGGTTAAATTGAGGTAAATTTTAAAGTTTATTTCTTACAACCCAGCAATTCCAATTTTATGTAAGCATTCTTGCTCTAAATCTCAAACACAAGTACAGGGAGATGCATGTAAGGATGTTTCACAAGACTGTAATAAAAAGCATGGAAATTAGAAACAATGTAAATTGTCAATTTGAAGAGGAATCAATTAAAAAAATGTATGTAATATATCCATACAGTTGACCACTACATAGCAGTTAATAATAATTATATGAATGCACTTAAATATATAGACACTGTTCTGGGTGCTGAGGATTCCACAATGAGCAAGACTTTTTCCCTACCAGCAGGAGCTTACAAATAGACCTACATATACCACCAACATGGATAGAAAAAGTAAGCTATGAAATAGTAACTCTGCAAATTCTTAAATTCTACATACTACTTATGTACACATATAGGTAAGTATATTTTTAGTAACTTCAAGAACATAGTACATGCAAAAATCATAATATGTTGCCTATGGAATAGGAAAGCAGGGGATGTGTATCAAAGGGAACTTTTACCTGAAACTTATCATTTTTATTAGAAAAAAAAAAAACAGGCGGTCAATATACCAATTAACAATGTCATTTATTATATTAATCTCTTTGCTTTATTTCTTACCAAAAAAAAAAGAGAACCTAAAGAATTAATCCAAAGGTTCCTACATATATCTAACAAAGATTCCAAAAAGAGGAAATAGTATAGAGGAAATTAGCAAAGAAAAAATAAAAGTGAATTTTCCAAAGCTGAAATAAGACATATGTACATTGAAAGAACCCAGTGAAAAGGGAAAGTACCCAATAAAATAAATGGGGTAGGGGAGTGGAGAATTCACAAATACTCGGACACATAACTGTGAATTCTCGAAGAACTTACAAACAAAATAAGGAGAAAAGAAGAATAAGGCCATTACTTTTTATGATTAATGCCCTAAAAGTTATGGGGAAAAATTATTTTCATTTATAATTCTACAGCTATCCAAAATATCACAAGGGGGGATATGGGGACATCTGTAATAGTTTCAACAATAAAAATAAAGAAAAAACATCATTCAGGTGTGAGGCCAAAATAAATATAGTTCCAGACATGGAATGCCTCAGAAAATTACTTGTATCCATCCATTCACTAGAAATTAAATTATATTTTCACTTATAATTCTACAGCTATCCAACAGCATAGATGGACCTGGAGAGTATTATGCTAAGCGAAATTACCCAGTCAGAGAAAGATAAGTACCACATGATCTGACTTATATGTGGAAACTAATGAAAAAAAAATAAAATGATGAATAGATCCAGAGGCACAGAAGCATGAAACAGACTGATGGATTTCAGAGAGAAGGCAGGGCGGAGGCGGGGGGTGGGGGGAAGATAACTAAATGCACAGCCCATGGACATAGACTGATAAAAGCCTGGGAGGGGTGGATGAGGGGTGGAGGGGGTCAATGAGGAAAATAAACAAAAGAGAGATCTTAATACTTTCAACAATAAAAATAAATTTATAAGAAAAAGAAAAAAGTAAAGGAAAAAAGATTTACTAGGCCTATATTTTCTTTTTTTCCCCTTTATTGTTGAAGATATTACAAATGTGACTTTATACCCCCAATGTCCCCTCATTCTCCCATCCTGCCCTCTCCTCACCCCCTATTGTCCACATCCATCACTTATGCTTATATGCATGTATACAAGTCCTTTGGTTGATCTCTCCTCCTAACCTCCACCCTCCCCTACCTTCCTCTGAGTTTTGAGCATCTGATCGATGCTTCTCTGTCTCTACATCAGTTTTTGTTCAACAGTTTATGTTGTTCGTAATAATCCACAAATGAGTGAGAGCATGTGATATTTTTCTCTGATTGACTTATTTCACTTATCAGAGATATTATGGGCAAATATGTTTTCCCATGCAGTGGGTTTTCTTGCTGTTTTGTTGATGGTTTCTTTTGCTGTGCAGAAGCTTTTTATTTTGATATAGTCCCATTTGTTTATTTTCCCTCTAGTTTCCATTGTGTTGTCAGTGAAGAAATTATTTCAGCATATGTCTGAGATTTTGCTACCTGTGGATTCCTCTAATATTTTTATGGTTTCCCATCTTATGTTTAAGTCCTTTATCCATTTTAAGTTTATTTTTGTGTATGGTGTAAGTTGGTGGTCTAGTTTCATTTTTTTGCATGTGTCTGACCAAATTTCCCAGCACCATTTATTGAAGAGTCTGTCTTGGCTCCATTGTATGGTCTTGACTCTTTTATCAAATATTAATTGAGCACAGTGATTTGGATCGATTTCTGGGTTCTCTATTCTATTCCATTGGTCTGTATGTCTGTTTTTGTGCCAGTACCAGGCAGTTTTGAGAACAGTGGCTTTGTAATATAGCTTGTTATCTGGTATTGAGATCCCTCCTACTTTGTTCTTCTTTCTCAGGATCGCAGCAGCTATTCGGGGTTTGTTTGTTTTTTATTCCAGATGAATTTTTGGAGAGTTCTTTCTAGATCTGTGAAATATGCTGTTAGTATTTTAATGGGGAGTGCATTGAATCTATAGATTGCTTTAGGTAGTATAGACATTTTGATGATGTTGATTCTACCAATCCATGAACACGGCATGTTCTTCCATCTGTTTATGTCTTCCTCTATCTCTTTTTTCGATGTTCTGTAGTTTTCCAAGTACAGGTCTTTTACATTCTTGGTTAAGTTTATTCCTAGGTATCTTAATTTTTTGGTGCAATAGTAAATGAGATTGTTTTTTAAATTTCACTTTCTGTAAGTTCACTATTGGCATGTAAAAATGCAATTGATTTCTTGGCATTAATTTTGTATCCTGCCACATTGCCAAATTCATTTATTAGGTCTAATAATTTTTTGATGAGTCTTTAGGGTTTTCTAAGTACAGTATCATGTCATCTGCGAATAATGACAATTTTACTTCTTCTTTTCCAATTTGGATGCCTTTTATTTCTTCTTCTGGTCTGATCACTTTGGCTAGGCTAGCACTTCTAGTTCTATGTCGAATAGCAGTGGTGAAAGTGGGCATCCCTGTCTTGTCCCTGGTACTTAAGGGAAATGGCTTTAGTTTTTGCCCATTGCGTATGATGTTGACTGTGTTTGTCAAATAAGAATTTATGTTGAGGTATGATCCCTCTATTCCCACTTTGCTGAGAGTTTTTATCAAGAAAGAGTATTGGGCCCTAACCGGTTTGGCTCAGTGGATAGAGCGTCGGCCTGCAGACTGAAGGGTCCCAGGTTTGATTACAGTCAAGGGCATGTACCTTGGTTGCGGGCACATCCCCAGTGGGGGGGGTGCGGGAGGCAACTGATGCATGTTTCTCTCTCATTGATGTTTCTAACTCTCTATCCCTCTCCCTTCCTCTCTGTGAAAAATCAATAAAATATATTTTAAAAAAGAAAAAAAAAGAAAGGGTGTTGGATTTTGTCAAATGCCTTTTCTGCATCAATTGATATGATTATGTGATTTTTGTCTCTCAATTTGTTTGGGCTTATATTTTCTTAAAATAAATATGTTTATTATATATTTAATAAAATTTAGCTTTTAATTATAAATATATGTTCTTTAAAAGATCCTCCTCTATTTTAATCTCATGAATTTAGAATCTTACCAGTTAGGAAAATTTGATACTTCTGGCAACCTAAGACTCTTCCTGCTCTCTTCCACTCTCCAATCATTTATACCAATAGCAAACAAAACTTTTACTAGAACTTATCTCTGGAAGATTGCACTTTATATTTTTATCTTTCTCTGATTAAACAAGTAGCCATTTTTCACTTATTAACTGTTACATATCTGAAATGAAGGCTAACTGCTTATTTTTATAATTAAAATAAATTAAAATTATTTGCATTGAAATCCCATACCTCAAAAATTAATTTCAAAGTCCAATTTTTATAAAGAAAAAAAGTAAATTCTGCTGCATAATACAATTTAAGGGAAACATAATTCATGACTATTAATTTATACTTTAATTAAGTAAACCACTACATGCACAATATTATCAACAGTTATAGTTAACTAGGGGCCCGGTGCACAAAAATTTGTGCACTCAGGGGAAGGGGGGGTCCCTCGGCCCAGCCTATGCCCTCTCCCAGTCTGGGATTCCTCGGGGGATGTCCACCTGCTGGCAAGCCTGGCCAGCCTGGGTGAAGGGCTGATGACTGTTTGCAGGCTGGCCAAGCCCCCCAGTGGGAACCCTCACCCCATGGGGGTGTGGCCAGCCTGGGTGAGGGGCTGAGGGCTGTTTTCAGGCTGCCCAGAGTCCCTTCAGGGTTCGGGTCCCTACTGGAGTGCCTGGCCAGCCTGGGTGAGGGGCTGAGGGCTGTTTGCAGGCTGGCCACAGCTCCCATTGACCCAAGGTCCCAGCGAGGCTGGTTGGAAGCAGGTTTCTAGGGTTTATTTATCTTCTATAATTGAAACTTTGTTGCCTTGAGTGAAGGCCACAGCCTGCCTAGGCAGGCAATGAAGCCTCCTGTTTGCTTCAGCTCTGTGGCTTCTATAATTGAAACTTTGTTGTCTTAAGCAGAGGCCACAGCCGGCCTAGGCAGGTAGTTTCCTCCATCGCTGGCCTCCTGTTTGCTCTAGGTCTGTGGCTGTCGGCCGCCATCTTGGCTGGGTTAATTTGCATATTGTCGCTCTGATTGGCTAGTCGGCATGGCTTAGGTATAACAAAGTGAGTATTAATTTGCATATTACTCTTAGATTAGATGACAGCAAAACATTTACATTAAATCCACTTATATGTATAATCCATGTTACAGGAGAAACAAATAAAAATAATTAGAACCCCAGAGAAATAATCTGTCTTTCTAAGCATTATAAAATTCTAATTACTAGTAAAGTCTGAAAAAGTACGATAAACACCACAGACTAAAATTTACAAAGTGGAAATATAAAGCATAAAAACACTGTGCTAGAAGACAACTGCAAGTGCAATGGCTACAGTTATCAAGGGAGCACACTCAACATCATTATGACAAGCTGGAAAGTAATGATATCTTCCCATGGGTAAAATATAGGCATTGGGCTACATGACTATGTAGTTTTCCTTTTATACACTCCATGTCATGATTATCAAGAGACACATTTTGATATAACAAAAGAACCTTCCTTAGTTCAGTGATATTCTAGAGTAGCGATTTCAACCGGTGTGCCACAAGAATTTTTAAAACATGCAATACCTGACTATTTAGTCAGGGGCACTGACTTCTTTCTGTTAGATTGTCAAACAAAAATGACAACAGCCAATAAAACAAATGCCATCCAGTGTGAATGAGTCAAAATTATACCTATTTTTCGTGTCAGATTACCACAGAATTTTAGTAATTAGTTTATATGGGCCATGAGTTAAAAGGGTTGAAAATTGCTGTTCTAATGAAAGAGAAAATAAGACACGTGGGGACTAGCTATCTGAATCTGTGCCAGTAACCTGCCTTCCAACACACACTCTTTCTTGCCAATAAACTCCATTCTTATAAAATTTCATTCTTATCTGGGATGCCTGTCCTGCCTTGCAGAACCTGTGTCCCAGAATACTCCCATCTTACAGAGGCCATAAACCATGAACCATATAAAACCCTGGTGCCAGTGCTGGCAAGCATCTGGGTGTGATCTCACTTCCCCCATCCCAACTCATGGGGGGCTGCAAAGCCCTCGCAAAGTACAGAAGCCTGATCCTTATTTGGAGAACAAAGAGACTAAGAGTATAAAGGGAAAGCTTCATCCATATTCATCGCTCAGGATTTGGAGACTGACTCCCTGAGTCACAGCACCAGCACAATCTGTAATAAAGACTACTTTTCTGAATATCCTCTTGAGAGCCCTGCTGATTAATTCTCCCATGCAGGCGTCTGGCAGCTTATCTGCAACACCAGGGCAATGAGTAGCTTTTGCTATTTCAGCGTAAGGATAGACATAGTCAAAGTCTACCTTAAGTGTACAAAACTTGTAATAGGTAAGCAAATAGTAAGGCTAATTTAAAAATTAAATTGTAAGGGCAATTTTAAAAGGAGAATGATGATTCATTGGTTATTAATTCCATATTCTCTCACTAAGAGAGAAAAGTTCTATAGAATTAGAAATATTAAGGAGAAAAACATGGAGTCCCAAAAAGCAGCAAGAGACCATCACTCTCAACCAAACAAAATTGGATAAACCACAAATTCAGAGGTTTTTAAACCAATTAGAGCTGACGTCACAAGAAATTTATATAAACTAAACTCTAGAAAGTGAAAAGTCCTTCATGGAAGAGAAAAGACCCACAGTTGTTCCACCCCTGCTGAAAAAAGAGGAATTTACCACATCTGGAGTAAGAAGAAATCAGCCAGACTTTTAACAAGCTTTTTACATATATATATTTACATATATAACTGGCTTCACAGATTAGAATCCCAAGGATTTCCAGTAACAACCAAGTTTGGAACCATTTGCTAACTCTCACACAGGTCTTCACCAAGTACTCAAGTGTTAAAAGACAAAAACTGGGATTAGGGGGTGAAAAAAAAGAGAGAGAGAAAGAAGTTCATCAGAGGCACTGTGTGTTTTAGCTACAGAAGGCTGAGTCCAGAGCAGGGGATCAGAGATACTGTCTGAACACATCACGTTTTCAGCTACAAATGACAGGGGCAGGGCAGGGCAGGGCAGGAGAGAAAAGACTTGATCTCATCTCCCTCCACCTTCCCTACTTCTGTAACGCCAGACACTCAAAGCTTTCAGCCATAGGAAGTATTTTAGGAGAGCTGAAAGAAACCACTCCAAGGAACTCCAAGGAACAGGACTGAAAAAGACACAGAGAGCAGAACACAAATCATGAATCTGATAGTTGGGCAGTAAAATAGAAAAAAAAATAGATCTTCCTGAGTTTTAAAGCTGGCAGCTTAGCTGTGAAGCAAAAGCAGATCTCTGAAATATGCCAATGCTCAGATCCCAGGTCCTGTTGGAGAAAGTTGTGATCATACCTTCAAAGCACCAGAGCCAGTGGTGACCTGATCTGGCTCAAACTAAAACACAAAAGAAGCCACAAGAAGTACAAATCTGATTAACTCAGCCCTCCCACAATGCCTACCACCCTAATCTAGAAGAAGGGCATGGAAATGAATATGAGGTTTCATTTTCTACAGTTATTTTATATAAAATGTCCAGCATGTAATAAAAAATTACCATAAAGCAAAAATACATAAAACAATCAAGAGATGAAACAATAGAAACAGAGCACAGATGAGTCAATGTTAAAACTGGTAGGCACTTCAAACAAGCCATGATATTAATTAAAAATCTCATTTAAAAATTGGACAGTAAGCAGGAAGACATGAGGAATTTCAAAGGATAGGTAAATTATAAAAACTATAAATGCTTAAAATAAAAAATACAAGATCAAAAATAAAGAATTCAATAGACTTTATAGCAGACATGTCACAAAAGAAGAAAAGATTAGTAAACTTAAACATAGATAAAATGGAAGTAGCTAACTAAATAAATAAAAAGGTAGATAATTAACAAAATGGAAAATCTAAGATAACAGTGTATAAAAAGAAATAGGAGTGAAAATGAGGAAGAAGAAACTCATTAAAAGATAATACCTCCATAATTTCCAAAATTGATGGAAGATACCAAACTAAAGATGCAAAAAGCACAACAAACCCTACAGTGAAAAAATAGAAAGAAAACCACAACAAGGCACATCTTAGTCAAACTGCCGGGGAAAAATGATAAAGAACAAGTTTTATAGCAATGAGAGAATAAAGGCACATTACGTACTAAGGAAATATGTAAGATTCCAGTAATTTCTCTTCATAAACTATTCCAGAAGAAAATCTTAGAGAAGTACTAAAAGAAGAAATAACTTAAGTAGCTATTTAAGGGATAAATAAAATTATACTGTTGTAAAAGTCTTAGATATTCATGACATATTTGAAGTTAAACACTGATAACTTCAAGATTCATGTTACAATTTCCAGAAGAGTAGCTATTCAAAAAAATGACACTAAGAGGTATAATTGAAAGTCAATACATTAGATAAAACAGTATCCAAGCATCCTTCGGTATCCATGGGGTGATTGGTTCCAAGACCCCACCTTCTCCAAGAATACCAAAATCCAAGGAGGCTAAAGTCCTTAGTCAGCCTTCCGTGTATCTGTGGGTACCACATCCAGGATTCAACCTGCCTAAACAGTTTTGATCCATGTTGACTGTTGAACCCACAGATGTGGAACCCATGGATACAGAGTCAGAGCTAACTGTATTAAAAAATACATGCTGCACCACAAAGGAAGTAGAAAAGGAGTACAAAGGACAACTAGGATAAACAGAATACAAATAATGAAATGAAAGACTAAAATCAGCCATAGTAATAATTGTATTAAGTAATGAATTAAACAGGCTAAGCTTTCAGCTATTAAAAACAGGATGTGGGCCCTCACTGGTTTGGCTCAGTGGATAGAGCGTCGGCCTGCAGACTCAAGGGTCCCAGGTTCAATTCCGGTCAAGGGCATGTACCTTGGTTACGGGCACATCCCCAGTAGAGGGTGTGCAGGAGGCAGCTGATCGATGTTTCTCTCTCATTGATGTTACTAGCTCTCTATCCCCTTCCCCTTCCTCTCTGTAAAAAATCAATAAAAAATATAAAAAATAAAAATAAAAGCATGCTACTAAAAACAAAAACAAAAACAAAAAAACAGGATGTGGGCCAAGAGAATTGAGGGAAATACCCTGAGATGCTCAAGCCATTCAGTTACCAAAGTTCTTAATTCTCAGAAGAACTAGGAGAAAGTATTCCAAGGTATTCCAGCCCTTCAAAGCAGATTAAGGAGAGGCAGGGCCAGGTATTCCTCTAGAATAGTTGTAACAATTGGCATTCATACCAGGTGAATGAGAATGCCTAGTTCATTTCAACCTTGCCAACAAAATGTCGTATCTTTTTAAAATTTTTACTACTTATATGGTGAGAAAGATATTTCAGTCTCACTTTAATTTGTATTTCTCTAATTATAAGTGTGAACAATTTTTCATATGTTTAAGAGCTACATTTACCTATTGTGTGTATGGATTGCCCTCCATGTCCATTCTCCATTTTCTATCAGGCAATTGGTCTTTTTCCCCTTAAATTTTAGCCCTGCATCTGTTTTGTGTGTTATGTCTTCTCATGTATTAAGTTGTCTTTTGATTTGTTTATGGGGGTTTTTTCTGTTGTGTAAAATTTTTTTTTAATGTAGGCAAATTTATCAATCTTTTTCTGCCTCTGAACTTGAGTCAGAATTAGAATGTCTTTCCCTACATTAAGGTTGAAAAGGAGTTCATTCTCACTAGGTCGTTACCAACTAATCTTAATTATGAGGTTTAAAACTTACAAAATAAGATTGTAAAATTAAGGACCAAATAGTCAGGTAACAGTTATATCAGCATTTTCCTTGTTGATGTTTGCTTATGTCATGCTCTATTTAGTGAAGTTCAGAGAAGTTTCAGGGATAGCTGGACTCAGTCTAAAGAATCCACACATGCCAAGGTCTAAACTTCCCTGTGTTCATTCAGTAAATCAGACATGGACTGAGAGAGAAATATTTTTATATTTCATGGTAGGACACCCTACTCTTTAGAAAAAAAAAATCCTTATTTCCCTGTCTCATTCCTGAAAACTTTTATTAGGAGACCTACTATGCACTGCCAAATAAATGGGAGGAATCTCACTGCAATAAGTGTTTGCCCTTGCACTTTCCCAAACCAAGTAGAATGCTGCTTTACTAAGAAGGTCCAGATTTTCAGCATGCTGGGACTCAATCCTTCTAATAGCAAAAGACTGACTGATGTTAATAAAATGCCATTAATAATTGAAAAACCAGAGATGGAGAAAATATCTATAGCATATATATCTGTCAAAAAACTCGTACCTAGAACATATAGGATGTATCCCCTCCCCCCAAAAAAAGCATTATATACTTTATAGCTGACAGCACAATTGATGTTTCTTTCTTTTCAGATTTAACTCACTATAACTAATAATTATTCAAAGTGTGTATACATTTTTTGGGGGACACCCTATATAAAAACTCCTACAAGTCGACATTTAGAAGTCCAACCATCCAACACTTTAAAAAATAGGAAACGACTCAAATAGGCAAGATACTTCATAAAAATATATAAATGGCCAATAAGAACAGGAAAGTGTGCTCAACATCTTTAGTCATCAAGAAAATTCATATTAAAACCACAATGAGATATCATTTCACACCATCAGGAATGGCAAAACAGTGGCCGCTAATCGGTGGTCCACAGACCACTGATGGTCCATGAGGTCCAAAAGGCTGGCAACCGCTGAGACTAAAAACACTGAAAACTGGTGAGAAAGTGGTGGTTGGAATATGAAATGTCACAGCCACTTTGAAAATAAAGGTTGGGAGATTACATATATATGGTTAATATGCAAAGTGTCCCTTCCGGATTTCAACCAGGAGACTGGGAATTTGATTGCTCGCTATGACGTGCACTGACCACCAGGAAGTGGTGTGGAATGAAGGTCTGGCTACCAGCAGCCGGAGAAGGAAGGCCCCGGCTGGCAGCCAGAAGGCCCTGATCAGCTCTGATGGCCGGCCAGGCCTAGGGACCCTACCCATGCATGAATTTCATGCACCAGGCCTCTAGTTTCTTATAAAGTGAAACATAAATTTGCTATTTGATGCATCAATGCCACTCCCAGATATTTATCCAAAATAAATGAAAATACATACCCACAAAAACACTTGTATAAGAATGTGGATCTTAATGCTAGAAACCCAAAAGTAGGGAAAAAAGCAAAAAAAAAAAAAGTCTATTAAAAGAAAATTACTACACAAATTATGACATACTCAAACATGTAATACTGTTCGACAATTTAAAAAATTAATTACAGAGGGGATAAAAAATGGCGGCCGAATGGGCAGACGTGTCCTGAGCCTTATCCCGGAGCAGATAGAAGGAGCATCTAAATCGAATAACATCCACCTGAAATTGGTGAAGTAGACACAGCTGGTGAGACAATTTTCAAATGGGAAGGGCAAAGGATGCCAGAGAATGGTAGGATCAGGAATCTGGGCTGGAGAGAGTTGTGAGACCACTGAGCCAAGAGGGTCAAAAGGAAGCTGCACAGCACCAAGTGCATGTCCCTTGGGGACAGGCATAACATCCGACTGTAGAAAGAAGTTCACAGGGCTGCTGGTGGCAGGGGATTCTAGATCTAAGTCCACAGCCACAAGAGGCTGAGCCCAGAGGGGTGGCTTGAAGTGCTGCTTGAGCCATGTAGTGCCACGGGGAAAGAAACTAGCAGTAGTACAGTTGTTTTGCCTCTGTTTGATTTTTGCTTTTATTCACTAAACCCATTAATAGGATTTTTTAAATACAAACTGTTGAGAGGGTGTCGAAGAGAGGTAACCAGGAGTCTGGCACTGGGACATTCTTGACCCTCCAGACCTAAGTAGGCATTTTTTTCCTTAAGAGCCAACCCCTTCCAGCAGCCTCAAGGAAGCTAATACAGCCATACTAAGACACACTGAGTTGAACACAGGACACAAAAAAATCTGAGTAGCCCCAAAGAGCCCTCAAGGACTGGGTTGAAGAGAGGCCATTCAGTCCCAGAAAGCGATCCAGCATCTCCTCTACCTATATCCCTAGTCAAGACACATACCCAGGTTGTGGGTTTGGTGCATATGGGAGGCAACAAATCAATGTTTTTTTCTCACATAGATGTTTCTCTCTACCTACCCTTCTCTCTTCCTCTTTCTCAAATCAAATTTTTAAAAAAGAAATGAAATATATACTAACTTGAAATGAAGATTAACTTATAGGGAATCAAGAGTAGAGCAGATTAAGCCAAGAATCAAAGGAGCAATTTGGAATATAAGGAAGCAAAAAATACCCAATCAGAACAGTAAAGAAGAGAAAAAAGAATTGAGAAAAAAAAATGAATTTAGTATAAGAAGCTCCTGGGACAACTTCAAGCATACCAATATTCACATCATGGGCGTGCTGAAAGGAGAATAGAGAGAGCAAGAACTTGAAAGCCTACTTAAAATATTAATGATGGAAAACTTCCCTAACCTTGTGAAGGAAATAGATATGTAAGTCCAGGAAGTACAGAGAGTTCCAAACAAATGAATCCAGAGGTCCAAACCAAGCCATATCATATTTAAAAAGTCAAAGTTTAACAACAAAGGATCTAAGAGAAGAGCAGTTAGTTGCTTAGTAGTACAAGGAAGCTCCCATAAGATTGTCAGCTGACTTCTCAACAAAAATTTTGAAGGCTAAAAGAGATTAGCAAGAAATATTCAAAGTGATGAAAAGCAAGAACTTAAAACCAAGATTACTCCACCCAGCAAAGCTATCATTTAGAATCAAAGTACATACAAATGACTTCTCTGACAAGAAAAAGCTAAAGTTCATCACCACTAAACCAGTATTACATGAAATGTTAAAGAGTGAAGAAGGAGGAGGCAGAGGGTATAGGAGGGAAAAGAAGGAGAAGGAGGAGGAGGGGATTTATAGTTCTGTATGGAAAACAATACACTAATTAATAAATAATACAATAATAAACTCTGCTTCATGTACTCACAACTGGAAATCTACTTTTGCCACACCCTGTAACATAAAGACTAGTGTAAAGAATTCTACATTTAAACACAATAATACATGTGCTCAACATTAAAACTACAATTTCAAACCAAAGAAAAATACCAGAAAAAGCACACAAAATATTTTCTTAAAAAGGGAACTCAGATACTGGAGAAAAATGTGTTGCTTAATAAATATCTATTTATCAAATGAAGACTTTAAATATAGCTTCATTCACATCCTGGCTTGGAAACAGCACTAAAATAAGATTGAAATTTGTACTTGATCATATCAACTAAATCATGGGAACAGTGACAGTATTCCCATCACTGCTTTTTTGTCAATATGTTCTTAAAAGTTCATTAGTTAAAAATAATAATGTCCCTGCTACTCTTCAGAAACCTGGATTTAAAATTGTATTATGAGAACTTCTCATCTTATTTTAAAAACTCTTACACTTAGACACCTTATTTATTGAAAGGAGTTGGTGAAATAAAGTAGGTTACTTTTGCTATCTTTTGTTATCACACCATGTTAAATCTTAAGTAACCATTTACTTCATCAACTTACAAAGCATAATCTTTGAAGTATCCAACAAACTTATAAATTTTATTTTTAATTCTTTACTGTTGAAAGTACTACATGTCTCCTTTTACTCACATTGGCCTCTCCCAGCCCGCTCCCTCCGCCAGCACATGCCCTAGAAACTAACAGTAATGGATTCAAAAGTATTAGAATGTTTTTCTTTAAATTGTCCCTGCCTGACTGAGTATTGATTTCTTAAGCT
>PVJC01011942.1:0-40613 GCA_004026665.1 Murina feae | reverse complement strand
GGGTTTTCCCTGCTTTCTGGTGGCTGGAGGAAGATGGGCAGTAGGCAAGCTTGGGAGGCAGGCCGCCCGCAGCCCTGGCCACGCTCAAAAAAGAGAACAACATGCAGGGGAGGGCAAGAGTCTGAGAGATCAACATAGAGGGGGTGCCTGCTCCAAGCCTCCACGGTGTGCCTGGGGGCAGGCCCCCGGCAGGTAGACATACACAGGAGGACTGCTCCAAGCCTCAGATGCGGCTGGGGGCAGGTCCCCAGTGGTGACACACACACACACACACACACACACACACACACACACACACACAAAAGGCGCCTGGCAGACTGGGGCCATCATAGAACATCCACTGAGGGGTCCCAGACTGTGAGAGGGGGCAGGCCGGGCTGAGGGACTCCCTCCACCCCGAGTGCACAAATTTTTGTGCACCGGGCCCCTAGTTTTTTAAATAAAATAGAACGGGAATTGACTGGCATATGAATAAACATGTGTGATACGATTTCATAAAAATGGGTTTTAACCACTATATTAAATAACATGTACAAAATCTGAAAGAAATCATGTACACATTGCCTCCTTGCGTTTGATCTAATTTATCTAAAAATTGTGGTAGTCCCTGAAGGAATTTCTATTCCATTTAAAAAAATCAGTTACTGACTGTGGCAGATGCTGAGGCATACCACGCCAAACCTTCGGCACTGAAATACGCATTCTCCCAACTGTTAAAGTGTCAGCCATGAAGACGTCCTGGCTAAGCCCTCCCTGCCGGTCACTGCACAGGGCTGAAGAGCTCCTCTGCCCTAATTGTGAATCATTCTGTAGGGTCATCCCAGATCCAGAGCTCCAGTGGGACTGGCTAAGGTCTCTGCTGTGGCTGTGCTGTGTCTATCCCTTGTGTCTATCCCACAGGTAGTGTTTCCAGGAGCTCTCCCTAGTAAACTGGCCACAGGCAAACCGACTCTCCAGGTGAGCTTCCCAAGGATCCTCGCTGCAGCAGTAACCTCTATCCTATCAGGCGTCTGTTTGTCAGTGTGTTTTCTTTCAGCTATTGAGGGCCTACCTATTGAGAACAGGGAAAAATACATTTAAATACATAACCAAAGGCCACTTTCAGCATTCAATATTTCTCCCTGCGGAGCTATTGCTTTGTTCTTAGGAAACTCCCTCAAGGGTTATCCATTCTCTGACAACAGGAGAGGGAAGAACTGAAGTCAATAATTGAAAGCTGTAAAACAAAAGAATAAAATAAAATTTGTCATTACTCCCATCACACCATCATTTATCTAAATTCAGAACATTTCAACACCAGCTGAAATTCTCATTTCTAACCCTATCTCCCTTTCAAAGAAATGCATGTAAGGCATAAACAAACAGGAAGTGCTTCTGGTCTGTGGTGCTTTGATTAATATTAAAAGAAGCTTCCCCTGTATGTGAGGCCCTGGAGGTTTGCATGCCCCTAGGTAATGCACCAGGTGAGAAGGTTATTGTGACCACTGGTGGGGTCTCAGGAAGATAAGTTTTAGGAAAAAGTACACTGGAATATGGGGATTTAGAAACAGATTTTGTTAAATCTATGACTTTGTACACCCCTTGGAAAGTCTTATATATTAAAGGGTATGCATTTCCTCATATCCATATTATAAATACTAAATAATTCAACTATGCCATTAATAGTTATAATTTAAAAATGTGCTAACACTGATCCCCTGCTCTGAAAGAATTATAAACCCAATGGATATTTCCACTTAACTTTGCTAAATGTGTGAATTTTTGTTAATACACAGTAAGCTGGAAGAAAGTACAGCAGTCCATCAAGCACTTTTCACTTATAACTCTGCGAAATAATGTATAAAGTCAGAAATATATCATTAATTTCATTACATATGATCCTATGTGTATAATGAAAGCAAAATGCATGTTACTAAATCCAGCTGGTACAATATTCTAGCATATAACTTTATCTTTGTTCATAGACTCTGTTAATATAACTGGATATATATTTTTAATTTGATGAAAAGAGGAAGAAAAATATGATTTTTTTATCATGATTAGAAAAATATGTCAAAATACAATTTGTTAAAATTGGTTTTAATTATCCTCAATAACCCAGTTATCTATTCTTTTCCCAAAGAACCCCAAAACAATGAACCTAACACACCCTAGTTAGAGGGGAAAATAATAATTAGACCCAATAGATAAAAAGGACAATTTAGATTATGGTAAGTACAGCTAAGAAAATACAACAGGATATGTGATGGAGATGGAGGGACATTGGGGGTATAAGGACATATTTGTAATACCTTAATCAATAAAGAGAAAAACAAAAACTAGGCTTCTTTATTCCCAGTCTAATATCTTTTAATCTCATCATATTGACTCGCCTCTTTCAATAGAAACTTATTAAAAATAGTATAAAGGATGCTATAAATGTACTATTCTTTGGAGCTATTAAGGGTTTAAAATTTTTTACTGACTGCCATACCAACCTCACCATCACATAGAACATTACATCTATAGGAAACTACGCGTAAATAAACAGCCAACTTACAAATGATCTTGTGGAACAAATAGAAACATTTATAAACTTGTTAAGAATATCCTCCTATTTGTTTTCTCTGTGGCTTTGAAAAAATACTAAATAAGTGGGACCAAAGGGAAGGATAGGAACTAATGGCTGTTCTCCCCATATTGGCTCTCCCATTTCTCTAGTGAATTCATTCCAGAAGTTTCCCTTCGGCTCCCACGCCCTGGCAAACACTTGCACTCACTTCCCAGGTTCTCCCTTGAGCTGTCCTTTATCTAGGTGCCAAAAGAACAATTCCCAAGCCTGCTTATCCCTGATCAAGCGCTTACACAACATAATTTATTACTATTTCATATAAGCTGGCTTATTTTAAAATATATTTTTATTGATTTCAGAGAGGAAAGGGAGAGAAAGAGAGAAACGTCAATAATGAGAGAGAATTATTAATCAGCTGCCTCCTGCATGCCCCACACTGGGGATCGAGCCCACAGCCAGGACATGTGCCCTTGACCGGGAATCTAACTGTGACCTCTTGGTTCATAGGTCAATGCTCAACCACTGAGGTACCACAGGTGGGCATAAGCTGATATTTTTTGAAACCAACATGCATAAGAGTGCAGAAAGCTTTTTTCTATTAATTAAGATCCACATTGATATTGAACCATGAATGATTCCAATTTTCCTTCTCTTGATAGAACTTAATATATGCCCCAAGGAGAAAACAAACCAGAAGCTGAGCTTTCAAAGAATTAGAAAACAAAACACATGTTGAGACAAATGTACTACAAATAACCAAAACTTAGAGGCAATCTTCGAACTGGAAATAAAACCTTGACATACAGAATATTTTCTAGGGATTTAAGCTTTAAAACAGGAAGAGACAGCTGTCTTCTGCTACAAATGAAAGCAACTAGCATGAAGGAGGGAGAAACTAGAGTTGGTAGCTAAGGGACCTCACTAAAGTGCAAACTCAGAACAATGGCCAAGGGAGTTTCCCATCACTGACGGGTGGCATCAACTGAAACCATATCAAATAAATAGACTTCAAGTGAATTAAGTGATTTGAGGTGAAGAAACTGGTCAGCCAAACCAATCCATGGATTACCACGTCGTACACTTTTTTATAGGAATTTGGTTTTTGAGATCTTTTTTTCTGGGTCACTAGCCATCCATTATTTCCTCTCCACCACTATATACCACACCTATTGAACCTGTACCACCAGTTCACAAAACGCGTTCCCACAACCCTTGCTTAGGGAGCCTTGGTCCAGGTCCCTAGTCCCATCGACCACAGTTGACTGAATAAACACTGGGCTAAAATCTCTGTCCAGATATAGACTCCAGTCAGTTACCAGGAGGAAATATTTATTTCAATTGGGTGGCTGTTTGGGACACAGGCACTGATACGCAATCAAGACAGGCAGGACTGCGGAATGTCATAACGGGAAATCAACTTACACGAAGCAGAGGCTATGTACTATGCTTGGGGGAGAACAAAAGAAAGAGAAGGGAGAAAGTGGCTGTGGTGATTTTTGCCGACTTTCCAGTTTCCAAATCCAATTTCTCATGAGATCAGTGAACTTTTGGCCTTCAGATGTTAGAACATAACCTTTCAGGCTAGTTCATGTGAGGTTCTATTTCCTCCAAACAATCAATACCTGATCAAAATAGTGACTAAAGTCCATTTGTAATATTCCTACCTTTCACCAACTAAATGAAATTGTCCACAATTTTAAAAAGTGAGATTGCCCCCAGAGTTTTACAGTAGCAGAGGATAAGAATACCCCTGATTTTGAACATATGTCAAAGAGAAAAATAATAAAAGGTCAAATTCCTATGCCCTTCACAGGAAGTTATTGTTCAGTGGGTTTTGAAAACAGCTTCAAGTTTCTGTATTTTTCACAAGCATCCCTACTCATTCTGAGGAAGGTTGATCCAGTGACTACACTTTGAGAAGCACTGTTCTAAAACCTGCTTCAATATTGCTACAAAGACCTGTGTACTTTGAAATTCCTCTCCAAGAAAAACTATATTCATCAAGTGCCAACATTCAAAAGTAGTAATTGCTGTTGGAAAGACATATCCGTTTGAAACCCAATAATAGCAGCAAGTATTATTTCTATTATTCTTTTTGCCTTAACATGATATCTGCACTTCATTTCACATCAAATAGGATTTTGTAAAATGACTTGGGTGGCCTAAACAACTTATAATGTCACTTCATGTGAAAAGAAATTTAAATTTCCAAAGCACTAATTTAAAAACTTTGAAATACAGCCAGTTTATAATTTTAGCACTTGATGTACCATTCCAACTAAGAAAATTTGATTCTAGATGGTTGTAAATGAGAAAAATTGATCAGAGATGGTTATAAAAATAAATTAATGGTTTTGGTAGGGAATAATGGCGTTTTAAGAAAATGTGTGTGTTTTTCAGAGATTCAGACAAAACTAGGTAAGGACACAACAGGATGTACAGGGTTTACTTTATAAAATTTCAACAAAGACATAAAATTTTTAAAGAGCAATAGATGAAATAAAGGATACAAAATCTTAATAATTGCTAAATCTGATGAATGGGAATATGGGCTACAGTTTATTGTTTTCTACTGTGTACACTGGAGAAATGAGTATATGGGAGTGTGGCTAATGGACTGTACACACAGTTTCAGCACTACACAAAGTGGACTAATTACTTCGTCACGAAGGATTGAAATTAGAGGCCCTTAATTTGGGAACAGAGATGAACTTCTTTTTATCATCCTTGACAAATGCAAGGAAAAAAATTCAAAGGCAGAACATATGGAAAAGTCATTTCTTAATTATTTGGAAGCTATTTTTCATTCTTCTGAAATAACAAAAAGGCTTAATTGCATACAGAATACCCTAGAAGCAGCGTGGTGAGGGGCAAAGCACACTGAAATATACTCATCTTTTTTATCTCCTTTTATTTAAATTGCAGATGTACAGGCAAATCACTCTGGCTTTTGCACTTCCTTTTTTTAAAGCTTAAAATTTGGATTAGAGACCCACTTACTGTGTGCTTGTGAGATAACATCCTGCGGACCATAAACTACATACAAAAGCTAGTTGTTAGCAATGCTAATAAAACTTATTTGGTGAGATGACTAATTATTTGGTAAAATTTTCCCATCAATGTTAGGTTGAAGATGGAGAAGAAAGCTAGAAGGGGAAAACACAATGTCACAGTTATCTTTGTCAAAGAATAAAAAGATTCAGGTTCTTAGTATTAAAATATTAACAAATGGTATTTGTCACCCCTTCTCTTGTATTATGGGCAGAGTTATCACTAACAACACTACCCTACATTTATTACTTGAAGAAATCTTACGAGTCTCCTTTCTTTGAAAATTGTATCTTTCTCAAAAAAAGATGGTCAAAGTCTCAAGAAATCCAGATTTGCTCAGCCAGCGTGGCTCAGTGGTTGAGCCTATGAACCAGGAGGTCACAGTTCGATTACATGTCAGGCTATAAGCCTAGGTTGTGGGTTCAATCCCCAGTGTGGGGCGAGCGGGAGGCAGCCAATCAATTATTCTCACTCACCCTTGATGTTTCTATCTCTCTCTCCCTTTCCTTTTTTCTCTGAAATCAATAAAAATATATTTTAAAAAATAAAAAAGAAAGCCAGATTTTGGTCACAGCATTTCTTAGCCTCCGTTTGTTCATCTGTAAAAGAAATTCATTCAACTAGATGATCTCAAAGATTTCTTCCAGCTCGAACATTCCATGACACAGTTTTTTATAGGTGTCTTTTTATCTTTAAAATCTTCAGAGGTTTTATTTTGAATTAGTTTTACTACATAGTCCAGGGAAGCAATTAGCCAGAGCTACTGTACAAGCTGGGTCCAAGTACAAAAAGAGGAGACACTTTTTGAAATTGCTTTATTGGTGAACATAAAGAAATATGCCTGGGAAATATATCTAGCCAATATTATAAAAAATACTAGAAGGAAGGGTAAGTAAAGAATCCATACTTTGTCTCATTCCAGCTCTCAGTTAAAAAAGAAATACGAGATGCCAACAATATTGAGTACTCCAGGATACTGTATTTGGAAAAAGAGATAAAGCATCTTATTTGTGGTTTCATTGCAGTTTACCACTCATGCATTACGTAGGCAACTCAAATTGTAAATATATATATATATATATATATATATATATATATATATATATATATATATATAAACACCTAAGCAACTGTTAAGACCGAACAACCAGAACAAACATTTGATCAGTTGCTATGATGTGCACTGACCACCAGGGAGCAAATGCTCAATGCAGGAGCTGCCCCCTCATGATCAGTGTGTCCCCACAGCCAACCTCCAGTGGCCCCTATCCCCAGCTGGCCAACCTGCTGCAGTCCCTCCCCCAGGCCAGCCGGCCCCTCGACCTTTCAGCCAACCTCCTGGGGTTCTTCCTCCTGGCTGGCTGGCCCTCCAATAGGCCTTGATCACAGCCAGCCTGAGAGACCCCACCTGTGCACAAATTCATGCACCAGGCCTCTAATATATATATATATATATATATATATATATATATATATATATATATATATATCTCCTGTGAAATGATTTTGACTATGGTTTTGAAAATCCACATAAAATTTAGCATTTCTAAGGGGAGAAAGAATTGCTAAAATGACTGGAATAGTTAAACCAAAAGAAAGAGAGAATATAAAGAAAAGAGACATCGTTTCCTAGAATGTTTCACCCATGTATAATATTCAATATTACCTATTCCATACTGTCTTTTGCATCATCTCAACCAAAGATCAGAGACAACTGGTCCATAAATACCATCTAGTAAAAAGGTAATTAGTGTTACCAAGATATAGACCTTGGGGAAATCACTGACATAGAATCATGGGTTCCCAAAACTTAACTCATTTCGAAGAACTGAGCATATACAAAGGAATAAAAACAAAGGATAAGTTCTAAAGGCAAAGTCATGGGAGGGAAAAGAAAATATTAAAAAATATATGGAAAAGAACCATACTCTTTTCCACTTTGGGACAGCCTTCTCTTCTTAGAGACCCCAACCCTTGGGCTGGAGGAAGAGATCAGCAGGAAGTGCCCTTTGTGGTGGGAATGCCCCTCTGCGACTGGTCTCCAGGACTCAAGCCAGAAATCTGCTCGTGAAATGAAAGAGCACAGCTGTCTGTATGGGTGTGGAGCTCTCTGAGAAGGTCACTGGGGAAACAGGGCACAAGGCCTGAGCAGGAAATCAGTCAGAGACAGTAATTTAGCACTCTTATCCCATCTTGCCATTTGCTAAGCTTGATCTGAAGAAATGTCCTTCCCCAAGATAAGATATCTTACTCTAGGATGATGACTATGCACATGTAGGGCACACCTTGGCTTAAGCCTCACATCAACACCCACTCTTTCTCCTTTTATTCTATTAACATAAGCATACAATACTTATGATCTCTCTTCTAGAGGCCTGGTGCATGAATTCATGCACGGGTGGGGTCCCTCTGGGTGGCCTGCAGGGATCAGGCCAAAACCCACAGTTCAATGCTGCCTGCAGTTCCTACCTGCTGCTCCTGCTCATCCCTGCCCCACTGTGCCTGCCTCGGGCTCGATCCCAATCAGTCCCGATCAGGAGAGGCTTGTGCTGCTGCAGCAGTGCTCACCAGCCATGAGCCCTGCATCTGGCGCCCTCCCAAGGGGAGTAGCTTGTGGGATCAGGCTGAAACCAGCTCTCTGACATCTCCCAAGGGATCCCAGATTGGAAGAGGGTGCAGGCCAAGCTGAGGAACGCCACCGGTGCACGATCTAGGGCCGGGGAAGAACTGCGGGAGGGCTCCAGAGTGAGTCCGGCCCATCTTGCTCAGTCCCGATAGGCTGGACCCCAGCAGCAAGCTAACCTACCAGTTGGAGCATCTGCCCCCTGGTGGTCAGTGCACATCATAGCAAGTGGTTGAGCAGCCTTAGCATATCATTAGTATATTACACTTTGGTTATTTGGTTGTTCTGCCATTCAGTCTATTTGCATATTACCCTTTTATCATATAGGATTCAAAAGAAACCTGCCCCATGGATGCATCTCTTAGTCACAGGCATTCTCAATATCCATTCACAAAATTAACCCAACCCTGAATCAAGCCCCACCTCGGTACACACCCTCTGGATGGCCATTTTGCTTAGCTCAGTGTCTCAGAGCCTAGGTGCAAGGAACATAACAAGCCCTCCAGGGGAGGGGAGTTATGAAACTACACCAGGGGAGTAGTTATGAAACTACAACAGGGGAGTCTATGAAACTACACCAGATATTTCCTTCTCCCATTCTGGGTCACATGGACAATCCAGAATCAATTCTCTCCACCACCATGACACACAGTCAAATCTATCATCCAGACTTCCATTTTATATCCCAAAAAGCCAAGCTCTCAACAGGCCCAGACATTTCAGGATGGCATTTTTCCCTTGGCATCTTCCTTTAAACCTCACTCTGGCAATAAAGTTTTCCAGAGAGCCTCTTTCTTGTTCATCTCCCCATTGGAACTCTCAGTCCCACCGCTTAGGGACTAAGGCGTAACACACATCTGCTCTGGGAATGCTTATTCCTACTCTCTTCAGTCCTCATCTAAAAGGTACATGCACCAATTAAATTTCACCTCCTTGACCCCATGAGAAGTATATATGCCTTGTTATACCAGACTTCTGTCAAAACACAACATTCCATGAATGGAATTACTACTACATGTTACCAAGGATTCATCTCTTTCCTCGGGTATTTCCTCCATCCCTAAAACCATAAACACACACTACCAAACCCATCACAGGTAGAAAAGTGCAGAACAAAAGAAAGGGAACAACAGATGGGCCAAAATGACCCCTCTCTCTCCTCCTTGCAAGCATCTGACTGTAAATTTATTGCTTCTGCCCTGCAAGAACAAGGTACATTTTGCCTAGTGAAGCCTCTCTTCGTTTTCTTGATTCAAAACTGGGAGGAAGAATATTGAGAAGAGAGAGGATTATTCTAGAATATACTGACTTTTTGGTTTGTTTTCTTTTGCAAAGTGTGTAATTGTGATGGATCTCCCCCTAGTTGCTTCAACTGTGAAATATAATTTGCTTAAGTTGGTCGGTCCCACACTAGAAACTCATAAAGAAAGAAAATCATAAAAATAAAACTCCTTCTTCTAATGATCATTTACAAGTCATCTGCCTTCTGCCTTCAGTAGGAATTAATTGAACTAAAGAAGACGCGGGGTCCTAAACTCCAATTACCTTTGCCACAGATTCACTGTATCACTTTCTTTTAGGAAAGGAGGTTGGTTTTGGTTGAAAATATGATGGATTAAAAAAGGTATTAAACAACCAGCCAATACCCTTCTCATCCCCATATCACTGCCCCCCTTTCCAATTTCTGACCTATGACTGATAATTCAGTATCACATAGACCTTTTCCACCTACTCTGTGAATAATAATGTTCAGACTGTGCACTATACAGATATTTTCTCATTTAAACCATCCCAAAAACCTGACAGCTAAGTTTTGTTTTGTTTTGTTTAATACATTTTTATTGATTTCAGAGAGGAAGGGAGGGGGAGAATGAAATAGAGAAACATCAATGATGAGAGAAAAATCATTGATTGGTTGTCTCCTGCATGCCCCACACTGGGGATTAAGACCACAACCTGGGCATGTGCCCTGACTGGGAATTAAACCGTTACCTCCTGGTTCAAAGGTCAACACTCAACCACCGAACAACCCGGCCAGACCTGACAGGTTTTATCTTTCCCATTATACAACTGTGAAAACTGAGGCCTTAAGGGCAAAAAATACCAAAGAACTATGTCAGTCAATAGAGTTATTTAAAATAGACCTTTATTAATATTTCAAGTTATTGAGCATTATAAAGACTACCCAGATTTAGAACTCCTGATAATTTTTAATGAGAAGATTTTTTAAATGCATACCTGTTTTTTCCTTGAGTTTGTTTTGGGAAACAGGTCTGTTGATAACACAGATGTCAATGAAGAAGAGCATAGCTCAGGAAAAGGGTTTGGAATAGATGACATTTCCAGAACATCAGGATCTTTCTTTTTTCTCCTACACCAAGAGAACATATGACGTCATTTACATAAAACAGAAAGTAAAATATAATGGCTGTCAGAATTAAAAAGCTAAGGTTAACATGTGCCACTCTGTGACAACAGCCTGTGATGTTAAGATAAAATGCTAATTAATATACAATCATGTGTAGTATTCTATCCTTTGGGAAGTGGGGGGGAGGGGGGGAGGAGGTAAGAAGTCACCAGGCATGGAAACTCCATTTCCAGCACTTTGATAATTTCCCTGAAGCCCAAATACGTACTATATATTTAAGAACGCAAAAACCACCCTTAGGAGTTAGGCATTGTTATGCATCCATGGGATTGGCCAGGTCTATAAAAATAGAGTGAATTCATCTCTACGCTATTTTACTAATCACTTTTGGAAGTTATGATTTATTAATTATAGCTGTGGTTCATCTCACTTCAGATTTCATTCACAATGTTGCCCACACACAGTCTGTTGGTTTTTCAAGTACTTATAGATACTAAATCGCAAGGCAGTGTTTTTGAGGAAGTAAGTGAATAGAAGTTGCTAGTGTAAATATCTAGTCCACTGAAAGTAATTTTAACTTTTGTGAAGTTGAAGCACTTAGAAAACCTGAAAGAAGTCCCAATCAAATGTATGAATGTACAGGACTAGAGAATTGTGTATTGTTGCACACACACAATTTACAGGTATTTCCTTTTCTGAAGTACCTGTAAAATCGTGAACTCTAAAGGCCCTTAGAGCTGAATGCTATGGAAATTGGGGAACCTTTCAAAGCCTCTCCATTCTTTCCTGCTGAACAGGGAGACTGCTCAAGTGTCAATCCTTGCTCTCCCTCTTCGGGGTCGCTGTAAGACTCTATGAGGGGGCGGGGGGGAGGTGAGCTCGTTTATGGTAGGATTTTTTAAATCTATAAAATAAAAGGCATTGTTCATTTGTTGTTAAATACAGGGCCACGAAGAACAACGAAGGGAGGTGGGCGGTCAGCCCGAAGCGCGGCCTCCCACCTCGCAGGGTGGGCAGAGGCGCGCGAGCCCCGGGGCTGCCAAGGAGCCGCGATGCTATTTATAAGGCTCCGCCAGGTCGCAGAGTCCCGGGATCCGGCCGCTGCCCGCTGCGAGGGACTCGCCTGCAGAGACTTTCGCAAACTTGGCCGGGCTCCGGGCACAAGGCTCACCCCTAGGACCGCCTCCTCGCCCCCCTGCCGGCCGCCGGCCCCGGACACTCCCCGCGCCCCGGAGGGCTGCCTACCTGTCTGCGGCACAGCCGCGGGGGCCGCCCGGCGGGGCCAGGAGCGCGCGCGCCTGCAGCCAGGGGCCCCGCGCCAGGTCGCGGGCGGCGCCCCTCCCCCGGGCAGCGCCGCACACCTGCGCGGCCAGCGGCGGCTCCCCGGCGGCCGCCCTGCCCGCGGCGCCCTGCCCATCTTGAAGGGAAGTGGTCATCGCGGCCGATCGGGGGGCTCGGGCGTCCTGGGAGACCCGCGCCCAGGCGAAGGGGGGTCGGGAGCAGGAGGCGAGGTGCCGGTGCGGCTGCCGAGCGCGCGGCAGGTGCGGTGGCCTCGCCGCCTGCGCTCCGGCCCGGGCGGCTCCGCTGCTCCTCCGAGCAGCGGGCGAGGCGTAGGGGGAGGGCAGGGGGCGGAGGAGGAGGGTGGGGAGAGGGGAGGAGCGGTGGGTGGGGGCCGAGGGCGGCGGGGCGACGCGCGGAGGGGGCGGGGAGGCAGCCCAGTGCCGGTCGGGCCCCGCGCGGGCCGGGGGCGCCCCGGGAGGCTGGCGTCCTTCCCCAGCCAAGCGCGCCCGGGCTTCGGTGGCTGCGCCCCTGGCCTGGGCCGCCGCCTCCCCAGGTGGGCGCCGGAGCGCGAGGATGAGCCTGGGGTCCGAGTGGGCCCCGCGCCGCTGGAGGCGGGGACAGCGGAGCGGCGATCCCGCCCCGCTTGCCTGCGGGCCTGCAGGTGGGCAGCGTGTGAGCTGCGCGGACCCCCAGCTCGTTCCATTCTTCTTGCTCTGCAGTCTGAGATCATCGCCTAAGCTGTGGCTGGGCCGCCATGACAGGCCCCACAGTGCCAGGAGGCCAGGGGGCCTGGGGGCAAGGTTTGCCCCCGTCTTCCCTCCTTCCGCCCCGCAGCCCAAGGCTGAGGTGGGAAAATTGGGGGGCAGGCGGGAGGAGGGGCAGCAGTAAGTACAATCAGTATAGAAAACTACTGAGGTGTTTGAGAATTCTTAAGCAGGCACAAGTAAACCGGAAGATGTCTTAGGAATTCGAAAAATGATTAATTTTCTTTTAATAAGAACAGCTCTTGTTTAATAAGTTTCCACTCTGCCTTGCCCGATTCCCCCTCACAACAGCTTCATGTTAGATTTTACAGATTCGGGAACTGGGCTGGGAGCCATGGAGGGCCTTGAGCAGCATAGCCCATGCAATCGGTGCAGTCCAGCTTCCACCCCAGAAGATTGGGATCAGACCGTTGGGAAGGGCAATTCTGCTCACTTTCTGAGCTGCGGCAATTCTACCACGAAGATCTGGGTGATCCTGTGTCTGCCCTTCCATAAGTGCCCCCATCCCAGTGCCCCATTGAGGGTTTCCAAGTGTTTTACACTATGTTCCTTGACCAAATTAGATACCATTTGTCCCTGGCATCTGGTTCACCGGGTTTTCTTAACCTCTACAACCTCTGTCCAGGGAAAGGCAGATGCCACACTGCCTCCTGAGGAAACGGGCCAAACATCCCTGCATTCTCCTCCGCCCCCCCCCCCCCCCACACACACACACACCATGGCACCAACCACTACTGACACCCAGGGGTCGCTAACTCCCAGCCTTTGAGGAAACTAGGAGACACTCCATGGAGGCAGAAATTCTTGGAGTGAGAGAGCTTAATGAATCCAAATTCTTTATTTTCCTGATGTCAAAATTAACACCCAATGAAGAGCATTACTGGCTCGGGTCGCATGGTGGGTGTGTCCTCTAGGATGTTTTATAGGGTGCCATGGCCAAGACGGGGCAAAAGGGTAGTTCTCCTGAGGAATAACATTGATAATACTTCTAATAATGATAGGTCCCAGGCATAGATGCTGTGTTCCTGGCAAATCCCTCACTCTCATCCAAGTCCCTAAATTATGGTGTGGATTCCGTGTGTGGGTTTTTTAAGAGTTTAATGTAAAAGCATACCGACATATTGAGGCCACTCCAGAAAAAGGAAAGTTTTCTATTAGCAGAAAACTTGAACTAAAGTCATAAAGAAAGAAACAAACTCATCATCATCATCATCATTGCCATCATCCCTGTTTTCATCCAGAACTCTTGCAGGCAGCTGTTTCTCCTCCCAGAAAATGAGCATTCTAACAGGAGAGGCAATTAGGGGCTGGAGTTCCTTTCCTTCCTCCTGGTGGCTCCCCACAACTCCCTTCCCCAGGTCCTCCCTCCCCGCTCCCCCCCCACACACACACACACAGAGGGTAGGCTGGTCTTTTTTGTTCGAGAAAAGGATGGGTGGAAACAGTCTATATCTTTGGAATCCCTGGAAATAGTGATTCCAAATAGTATATCCTGCTCCAATAAGCTGCATAATTTTTTAACCTCAAGAAAGAGTATTCATCAGTTGGAATGAGTTCTCAATTGTGTCTCCCCTCTCTGGACATTTTCTTATTTCGTAAAAGTCCAGGGAGTATATCCATTTACAAGCTTTATGCTCCATCTCTAACCCCCATGGGTAAACATCATGTCTGTAGTCATCAGGGGCCAAAAAGAAAAGAACAGGTTTCAGAAGAATGAGAGCCTAAATAGTTTTGTTTTGTAGATTAGCGTTAAATATGTAATTTATTCCCAGATACCTTGGGAATACCAAGGTACCAAGCATTATTAGTATTAGCTCATTCATATTTCTGAGATAAGCCAACAAAAGAACTAGTTTTTGAGGTTTTACAAAAAACCATTCTCGCCCAGCCAGTGTGGCTCACTGGTTGAGCATTGACCTATAAGCCAGGAGGTCATGGTTCAATTCCTGGTCAGGACACATGCCTGAGTTGTGGGCTCCATCCTCAGTGGGGGGCATGCAGAAGGCAGCCCATCAATGCTTCTCTCATCATTGATGGTTCTATCTCTCTCTCCCTCTCTGAAATTAAAAATTAATTTTAAAAAGTGCATTCTTGTCAGTCCTCCAACAGCCCCTCCCACCAACCCAGATTTTCATAATAATCAACGCACAAGTATCCATCCCAAAGAACAATAGAATCTGTTTGTCTGGTATTGACCTCTATATAAATGGAATCATAAAGTATGAACCTTTTGTGCTTCATTTGGCTCCTTTGTCATATTATTTTATACTAAAGGCCTGGTGCACAAAATTCTTGCAAGGTAGGGTCACTAGGCCTGGCTGGCAATCAGGGCCGATCTGTGGGCTACCGGTGGGGCAATGGGGGGTGGGGGGGGCGGGGCCGCTGGCATCCACCTTGGCCAGCCTGGGGCCTGCAGACTAGGGGCAGCTCCTTCGCTGAGTGGCCCTAGTGGTCAGTGCATGTCATAGCAACCAGTTGTTCCACCTTTTGGTCAATTTGCATATTAAACTTTTATTATATAGGACTAGAGGCCCGATGCACGAAATTCATGCAAGAGTAGGCCTTCCTTCCCCCAGCAGCTGGCATCAGCTTCCCTCTGGCACTCCCTCGTAGTCCCAGTTTTCATCTAGAAGTTCATCCAGAAGGACGTCTGATCTAATGAGTATATTATGCTTTTATTATTATAGATTCTTCCATGCTTTTACAAGTAGCTGTAGTTTTTTTTCTATTATATGTAAATACCACAATTTATATACCCATTCTACTATTAATAATCAGAACCATTTCCAGCTTTTGGCTGTTAATACTGCTACCATGAACATTTTGTACACTTCTCTTGGTACACAATTGCATGCATTTCCATATGGTATATGTGCAGGAGTGGCATTGTGAGCTCATGATATGAGTATGTTCAGCTTTAGTAGATACTGCCAGTTTCTTAAATTAATTGTACCAATTTTTACCATCACCAGAAATGCATAAGTTTCCCAAGTTATTTACATCCTTGACAATTGGAATATTACTAGGATTTTCACAATAGACATTCTGGTTAGTGTATAGCAGTATCTTATGGTGAAATTTGACTTTTCTTTATGACTAATGAGGTTAAGCACTTTTTCACACGATTATGTGTCATTTGGACAACCTCTTTTGATAAGTACCAGTTCTCCTGCCCATTTTTATCATGATCTGTCTGTCTTTGTTTTTTTTTAGTAGTTCTTTTTATTTTCTAGTGATCAGCTCTTTGTTAATTATATTTTGTAAGTATATACTCGCATTCTATGTCTTACATCTTAGAGCTCTGAAAGGTATTTTTTATAAACAGAAGTTCTTAAATATAAGCATAATTATCTTTTTATAATTGCATTTTTACTAGGAGGCCTGGTTAGAATTCGTGCATGGGTGGGGTCCCTCAGCCTGGTGGGCGATCAGGGTCCAAGCGGCCCAGCTGGTCAGGGGGAGGGACTGTAGAAAGTTGGCTGGTCAGCCCCAATTGGCCCCCGGAGGTTGGCTGTGGGAGTGCATTGATCACCAGGGGGCAGCACCTGTGTTGAGTGTATGCCCCCTGGTAGTCAGTGTGCATCATAGCGACAGGTCGATAGGTCATCCGGTAGTTCAGTTGTTCAGTTGCTTAGGCTTTTGTGTAGGTGGATGTCCTGCTTAGAAATTTGTCCTAAGTATTTATTGTTTTGCCTTTCACATTTAAATCTGTAATTCACCTAACGACTGATTTGTTTTTCTTATGAGGGTAGGAAGGTGTATGCAGTGCCTTTTTTGTAATAATTCAATAGTCCATCTATTCAGGGTCTTTTCTATTGCATTGTTTTATTTGTTAATATTTATACCAATATGGCATTGCCTTAATTACTATGATTTATAAAAAATCATGGTATTCAGTAGAACAATGCTTTTTAATTTTATTCTTCTTCAATTTATTAACTATAGAATTAGGTTCGCAAAGATCTGCTGGGATTTGATTGGATTGCATTAGATCAGTTTGGGGAGAAATAGTATTTTTTAAAATAACTTTCCCAATCCATGAAATTACTATTCCTTTCCATTTGATTATACAGTTGAGCCTAGAACAACATAGGTTTGAACTTCATGTTTTTTTCATTCAGCAATTTAAAAAAGCCCCCAGAAGAATTCTGGAGCCTAAAAGAAAGATGATTATAAACTCACAGTATGAATAAATATAGTACAATGTTTATACAGTGTATGTATTTTCTCTTCCTTATAATTTTCTTAATATAACATTCTTTTCTCTAGCTTATTTTACTGTGAGAATACAGTATATAATAATATCACATGCAAAATATGTGTTAACCCACTGTTTATGGTATCAGTAAGACTTCTAGTCAATAGGAGGCTATTAGTAGTTAAATTTTGAGAAAGTCAAAATTTGAACATGGAGTTTCACAGGGTCAATTAAATCTTTAATTTGTTGCAATCATATTTTATGGTTTTCTGAGTAGATGCCTTGCACATATATTGTTAGAGAAATTCTTAGATATTTGATTTTTTATACTATTTTAGATATCTTTAAATTTTGATTTTCTATCATTGGTTGTGATGAGAAAAACAACTGATTTCTATGTATTGATGTTTTTATCTACATAATTACTTTTCACACTTCAACTCTAAATATTTAACTGAAAACATGTTTTTTGTTTTCCATATGCATTTTAGGATATAGACAGTTTTCTTTGTCTTTCTAATTTATGTATCTTTTAAGTATTTACCTAGACTTACTACACTGCTTAGAAATTTGAGTACAATGTTTGAATATGACATTTAATAGCACAGATTCTAGTCTTATTCCTGGTCTCAAAGTGATAGATATTAAATATCATATTGTCATACTTTTATAGATATCCTCTATCAGATAAGGAAGGAAGGTTCCCTCATATTCCTTGTTCACTAAGAAGTTTTATCCCAAGTGGATATTATTAAACAGCTTTTCTGCACTTACTGTGTTGATCATGTGGTTTTCCTCTTTCATTCTAGTAAAGTAATAAATTATGTTGATCTTTTCAATGGTAAACTAAACTTACGTTATTAGAATAAATCCTACTCACTCTTTTTTACATATTTTTTATGTTTGCTGATATTTTGTTTATAGGTTTTATACCTATGTTCATAAATTAGATTGGCATATAATTTTTCTTTCTCATAATACTTTTATGAGGTGTTGATGTAGGGTTATGATAGCCTTATTAGAGGAGGAGAGTGTTCCTCATTTTTTTTTTTCTATTAAAGAATGTACATCACATTAGTATTGTTTGTTTCTTAACAGCTAATTCATTTTACTTGTAAAGCCATGTGACCCTGCGGTTTGCTTTACAGGAAAGTTTTTAATAAACAACTCGATCTTAAATAGTTTGAGAGGACTATTCTTAACTCTTATTTCTTCTAGTGTCCATTTTGACAAGTAGTGTTTTCTAGAAATGTATCTCTTTCATTAAAATTGTCTTGGCATCCTTGTCAAAAAATAATTGGCCACTAATATAAGGATTCATTTCTGGACTTTCAATTCTATTCCATCTAGATTTTTTTTTCTTATGACAGTACTATACTATTTTTATTATTGTAGATTTATAGTAAGTTTTGAAATTGAGAATTGCGAGTCCTCCACTTTGTTCTTCTCTTTTAAGATTGTTTAAACTATCTGTGTCCCTTGAATTTCCTCTCACATTTTTAAGATCAGCATATCAGTTGCTGCAAAGAAGTCAGTTGAGATTTTAATAGGGACTGTATTGAATCTGTGGTTTGATTTTGAAAATATTGTCCTCTTAAAAATGTTAACTTTTTCCAATTCATAAACATGGGATAGCTTTTATTTAGGTCTTCTTTAGTTTCTTTCAACACTAGTTTGTGGCTTTCAGATTATTAATGTTACACTACTAAATTTCTTAAATTTATTACTAAGTACCTTGTTTTTGATGCTAATGTGAATGGATTGTTTTCTTAATTTAATTTTTAGGTTATTCATTCCTAGTCTCTATTGTCTGCTGTTTCTGCTATATTTTATTCATGGCTTATCGTTTCTTTGAGCACTTGGTTATGTATTTTCATTGCTTGCAAGTCGTTGATTTATAAAATAATTTTTAAAAATAATTAAAGCCTAATTGCTAACTTCCTTTATAAAGGATTACAGTATACTTACATCTGCCTGGCTCATGAAAGCACTAGCACTCTGGAGTTATCTCATCTGAAGGTGATGCAAAGCTAAGCTCTGCATCTTCTCAACGCCTACTATTTCTCATTTGCCATTATTGCTACAGCACATCCTTTTGCTGATCCATCTTAGATCAGGGTTGTTAACTCCGACCTCTTTCCCCACCTCGAGAGTGCACTATTATCACAATCCTCACAAGCAGATCAAACTTTCCTCAACCTTTATACATCCTATAGAATTGACAAATGCTATATTTGATAATGTCTCTTCATCCAATCTTAACCTATTTTATATTTTACTCCAGGACTTCTGCACCCCCTTGTTGGTAGCTGGCTGTGCTAGCAAAGTAATTCGTGACTGTGGGAAAGACTTAAGCATCTTGCATCTGATCAAGGAGCCACACTAGTTTTTTCCAGTGGGTTTTAGATGAAGTCCACACCTGAATAATGCAAAGCACAGTGGAACAATAGTAACAATTTAAGTTCTTAGGTAGGAGGGTGGCGCTGTGACCAGCTAGTGCAAGACTTTTTATAGAAGCACAATCTATTGGAGGTCCCATTATCTGTTATTAAATGGTTCTCTGCCATGTATGGCCACTTTCAATAATCTTTGTGCTTCATTAAAATTTATTCATTTGTCTCCTACCAGGGCCTTCAGATGCTCAACCTGACTCGTGTAAACATTTTGGCATGCTTATAAATTCCTAGTGTCCCAAGTAAGTTCCATTACTAAACATAAGCCGGCATGTTTGTAATTTTCCTACCTGTGTTGCTGGTGCTTTGTGGGAAGAAATTTGCCGTTCCAAAACTATTAGTGTGACACTTTTATGAGCTACATACAGTACAATGTCTTCTTTTTTTTTAAGTGGAGAAGATAACCGGAACAGTACCCTGGGAGCATGCTCTGTTTTCCAGCCTCAGAAGCATGATTTTAGAGTGCTTATCAGCACACCTGAGCATGCTGCCTTTATTAGATCAAAGATGTGCCCTATCTTAGATTCCTCAGCTCCAGACAGAGATTCTGCCACCAACTTTGTATATTAAAGTGTAAAATGCACCTATATTATAATGCAACTTTGACCGCTTTCAGTGGCTATATGTAGGTGACTTCTTTATTATGTTTTTTGAAGTATTAAACAAATTGGGTATCTCTTATTTAAACAGCAATGCCAATAAAATCAAAGACTGGCCTGAATGTCTTCAGTGATCACCAGGATTAAAAAAAAAAAAAATGGGTTTAGGCCTAAGGGCAATCTGATAGTATACCTAAAGAAATGCTAATATAACCATGTTTTCCCTTAAAGATTCTTTTTTTTGCTCACATTCTAAGGAACTTGGATTTTCTAAGGAAATAGGGCTGTATCTGCTTCAAATGCTTGTGCAAGAAGGCTCAGTGTAACTATTGTAGGCAATTTATAGCAAGTATACAGATCCCAAAGCTTATGTTCTGTGCACAGTTACCACTCTTGGCTTTAGTTTGTTTTGCTTCCCTTATTCTTAGCATTGACGTTGACTTCCTTCTGTACATATATTTTAGTTGTTGTTGTTATTTTTATTGTTATATTAGAGGCCTGGTGCACAAAATCTATGCATGTGTGGTGTCCCTAGGCCTGGCCAGCAATCAGGGCCAATCAGGGTCAGGCTGATCAGGACCAGGCAGATCAGGGCCCAAAGGCCCCGGCAGACTCAGGAGAGGAGGTGATGGTCCCTGGACCGGACACAGAAGGAACAGACACCAGACGCTGATGCCATCATTGTTGGTGCCCCACCACCAAGCAGTTCCCCACCTCCCCCCTTCTCCTTGCCAGCGTGGCGGGTGGGCAGTAAGTCTATCGGGGCTTGTTGGCCTCAGGGAGGGACAGGGCATGAGAGATTGGCCACCAGCCCTGAGGAGGGAGCCAGCACTCAGTCCCCCTGGGAAAGGGGCCGCATCTGCTGCCACCCACCCCCAGTTTCCCATCCCAGCCTGGGGCCCAGCCTTGATCAGGTGATCATGGTCTGCCCTCTGGGGGGGAGGGGAGGAAGGAAGGAGGGGACTGTTAGGGAGGTTGGCTGGCAGGGGGGAGGTTGGCTGTGGGAGTGCACTGACCACCAGGGGGCAGCTCCTGCAGTGAGCATCTGGCTCCTGGTGGTTGTTCCAGTCATTCAGTTGCTTAGGCTTTTATATATGTAGAATAGATTGCAGCATATTTGCAAACCACCTCAAACAATGACTGAAAAAATAGGCCACACATGAGGACCAGATGTACTCTATAAGGTGGAACTAATGTGCCACTACATATGTGTTTTTTCCAAATAATTTTTTAAAGACATTGTCTTCCTGTTTATAAGATGGTGGATTCCTCAGAACAGCAGCCAGGACAAAAGAAAGAAGAGCACATGGACCTGGAGCTACCACCTAGGAACATGTGAACAACAAAGGCAGAATGTGTGCAGATATTGTTAAAATTTTTTTTAAAAAAAAGGCCCTAGCTGCTTTGGCTCGGTGGGTAGAGGGTCAGCCTGCAGAAATGAAGGGTTCTGGGCTCAATTCTGCTCAAAGGCATGTACCTCAATTTCAGGCTCATTCCCTATGGAACCACCTGCAGGAGACAACCAATCAATGTGTCTCTCTCACATCGATGTTTCCCTCCCTCTCCTACCCCACTACCTCAAAACATCAACAGAAAAATACCCTCAAGTGAGGATTAACAACAACACAAAAGTAATGAGGAGTCCATCCTAAATTAAATTAAAACCCAAATTCCTTCCCATGGCCTCCAGGTCTGAGCCACCTGCTGCTGTCCTGTCTCCTCCCCTCACATCGCTCCATCACACCAGCCTTCCAATGGTTCCTCACTCTCACTCTACTCTAAAGGCTTTGCTGAGACACTCTTCCCAGCATCGGAGTAAAACAGCTTTCTTCTGTGTCATTTAGGCCTCTGCTTCCATTATCTCCCCAGACGGTCTTTCTTAGCCACCCCTTCCCGCACTACTCTGTTACAACACTTTTATTTTCTTCATAGCATTTATCACTGTCTGAGCCTGTCTTGATTATTTATTCATTTATTTACTGTCTCTCAACCCAAATGGAACATAAGCTTCATGGTTACAGAGGGATGTCTGTCTGCTTCACCTGTAGCTCCTTGGTGCCTAGAACAGTGCCTGGTATTCAAGAAATGCTTTCTGAATGAGTAAACTGAGCTAAAGAGAACACTGCTTCAATCCCTCTCTACTTTACCTTCAGGCAGCTCAGTTTATGGCTTTGTCTACCAGGCCACTTCTGTTTTTAGGAATGTCAAATGTAACTCAACACCTACTTTAACAGAATATATCCAAAGACCATAATCATAACAAGCTACAGGATAATGTACTACAATCAGGCAGCTGAGAAAAACCTGCTCAAATATCTTAAATATTTGTATTTAAATAAATATAAATGAATTAAATTTAATTAAATATACTTCACATTAGTGTGTACCACAACACTATTCACTAATTAAAACATCTTTGGGCTGTATTTATAACTTAGGAGACAATTTGAGTGAAATGACATAATACATACAATGCACTCATGATCATGGATCTGCTTCTAAAAGTGAAGGCAATAGCAGAGAATGCAGTGCCTAGTTTTTCAAATGTAAGCAGTAGCATTCTTAGGACCCTTTCCACAGCCATCTGCTGCTGCTCCTAAGCAGGAAAAGTGTTTGAAATGCCTCCTTGCCTAGTCTCATTCTCTATGGAGCAGTCGTGGGAAGCCTATGGTCAAATGGACACCAACTGGTAATATTCAGCTTTAAAAACAATGCGGAAGATGTTTCAAGTCCCCTCCTCCAGACACTGATGTTTTACTTCAGTCACAAGTCTGCTGGAACCTCTTCAATGTTCCATTCTCCCTGATCAAACTGCATTACCCACCCCCACATGCACTCACATACCAATGAACCTCGAAGATTTATGTACTGCTGATACACTCACTACAGTGCCAGAAATTTGGGAATACAGAGTTGAAGTGCAAAGAATTATTCCTGTTCTTGGAGAACTAGTCCAGATAAAAGACAAAATTACTAGGCATAAAAAAGCAATGATATATGTTAACTAGACTTATAGTGATAATCACTGCTCAATGTATACATATATTGAATTATTATGTTATACACCTTAAGCTAATATAATGTTACTAGAGGCCCGGTGAATGACATTTGTGCACTGGGGGCGGGGTCCCTTAGCCCAGCCTGCACCTTCTCACAGTCCAGGACCCCTTAGGGGATGTCCTCGAAGGGTCCTTAGTGCTGCTGTGGAGGAAGGAGAGGATCCCACCATCACCGTTGTGCTTACCACCACCACTGCACCAGCCAACTGTGAGCCCTGCTTCTGGCTGAGCAGTAGTCCCCCTGTGGGAGTGCACTGACTACCAGGGGGCAGCTCCGGCATTGAGCATCTGCCCGTGGTGGTCAGTGCACGTCATAGCGACTGGTCATTCTGTTGTTCAGTCAATTTACATATTAGGGTTTTATTATATTGGATATGTCAATTATATCACTTTTCTTTCAAAGCAAGGTTAAAATCAACAAATTTTAAAAATTTATAAACATTGATTCTTAGAGGACAAAATACAACTATAGGAATCAGTATCTAAACTAATAAAACTGTAATATTAAAATTAACCATCTTTTCAGGATGGGTAAGCCACGCCTTATCAGCCAATCAGAGCGGCTGAATGCAAATTAGCCCAGCCAAGATGGCGGAGGCCACAGCCTGAGAGAAGCCATGCAACCGCCGGGGGGGGGGGGGGGGGGGGGGGGGAGCAGGGCGCTAGCGATGGAGGCCTGAAATAGATCCGGCTGTGGATTCCAGGCGGCTGGGCAGCCTCGGGGGCAGAGGGACAGAGCCAGCTCTGCCCCCAAGGCTGAGGCCTGCAAATTGGTGCAATCGGGACACACAGCACACACAGAGGCGTGCCCTCCCTGTGTGCTGTGTGGCCCAGTGGATTCCAGGGTCCCTCCCATCCCCACCGAGTGCACAAATTTTTGTGCATCAAGCCTCTAGTATATATATTTACTGCAGAGAGGAAGGGAGAGGGAGAGAGAAATAGAAACATCAATGATGAGAGAGAATCATTGATTGGCTGCCTTCTGCATGCCCCACATTGGGGATTGAACCTGCAACCTAGGCACGTGCCCTGACTTGAAATCAACCATGATCTCTGGTTCCACTGAGCCATGCCAGCTGGACTACAGGAAGGAGTCTTAAAGCTTATTCCCCAAGTAAGAGAGTGGCATTTCAGGCAAATGAATAAAGACATAAAGGAAGGATGGATATGGCTTATTTATAGACTTTGAGAAGACTTAATTGAAATGGAGTCTACGTCTGACAAAAAATAGAGTGGGAAATGTGGTTGGTCAGCAAATGAGAACATATCATCAATATGTTTAATGTTGCCCTAGCTGGTTTGGCTCAATGGATAGAGCATCGGCCTGTGGACTAAAGGGTTCCAGGTTTGATTCCAGCCAAGGTCATATGCCTGGGTTGTGGGCTCAACCCCCTCTTCCCCAAGTAGGGGGTGGGCAGGAGGCAGCCAACCAATGATTCTCTCTCATCATTGATGTTTCTATCTCTCTCTCCCTCTCCCTTCCTCTCTGAAATCAATAAAAATATATTTTAAAAGAAGATGTTGAATGTTAGGCAGAAGCATTTAGATTTGTTTGAATGGAAAACTTGAAATTATATTTACTTTTATCTTCCTCCTCATGTCCTGGATTGAAATAAAATATTTCTTTTTGTTAAATAATTCTTTCCTGGAAGTCTTCTATTTGTAGGAATGGTAGTTAAAATCTTCTAAAGGTATTGGACCCATATGCTTCATATGTTTTACTTATCCTTCACAAAAGCTTTAAAGAGGAATATTATCCTCATTTTTGTAGATTAAAAATACAGCTTGGTGAAGTAAAATGAGATTTGGGTCAGCGGTCCTGTGTTGGGAATCTCAGTTCATTTATATACTAGTTGTAAGATAAATTAACTGGTGTGTCACTCCTTCTGCACAATTGAATAGTGTACATCACAATTGGACGATATTTCTGACCTCCAGCTGGTATTAGGCGCCCCTTCTCTCTTCCCATACCAATCTCTGTTACTCTCCTGTCATCATGTAATTGCATTATAACTACTGTTATAATGGTAAATTTCTTGAGGAAAAGAGTTGTTCTTATTTATAATTTCATCCCTTGTGCCTAGTCCACTATCTCACAGATGCTAAGTGCTTAATATTTATTGTGGGAATACATTCATATACTTAACTTTCTGGCCATTTATTGCGTTAAATCCTCAGATGAAAAGAGAGATGCTGATAGTGACACGTAGCAGTAAGTTTCCATATTCCAGAAAAGCATAGCCAAAATGGTACATTTTTACAAATTCCTGTTTTTTTTTTAATTCGTGACTAAATTACTTAATATTACTTTGTGACAAACTATATATAAAGCCCACAGGCATGTGAATGTCTATTATATTCCTCTCTTAGGGCTGCTGTAACTAAGTGCCACAAGTTGTGTGGCTTAAAACATCAGAAGTGCACTGCCTCACAGAGCTGAAGGCAAGGAGTCAGCGAGATTGAGCTCTAAGGGCTGTGAGGGAGGACCTGACCTATACCTCTCCTCCCAGCTCCTGGTGATGACATAATCCTTGGTTTGCAGACGCATCATTACAATCTCTGTCTCCTTCACATGGCCTTTTCCCTGGGTTTTTCTCTCTTTTCTTATAATGACACCAGCCATATTGCATTAGGGCCCGCCCCATTGACCCCATCTTAACTTGACTACATCTCCAAAGACCCTACTTCGAAATAAGGTCACATCCACAGGTTAGAATATCAACATGTCTTTTGGGAACACAGTTTAATCCATAACAACTATGAATAGTCTTTTTTTAAATATTTGAGCCAACACTGATAAGATCAATAGACTTCAAATAAAAATCTAGAGTCTTACTTCCCTTGAAAAAGTCAGAAGATCTTGAGAGTATCTGCCATCCCACATGGCACTGATCTCCTGGAACCAATGCTATTTGTCTCTTTATATGAGGCCTGTGTTTTCCAGGTTGTCCCACTCCCCACTAATTTCTAATGTCTCCTTATCCCAACTTTAGAACTGAACATTAATTATGACAGCATCAAAATGCCAGAATTCTGAAACTCAGCCCACTTCATTCACCACGTTACTCCTCTGGCCATGATGATTTGTGATTTTGCAACTCTTGTTATAAAAAAAAAAAATCAGCTCTACAGATAGAGAAAAAGTTTACTAAATTCAATTCTATTATATAGTATTTTTCTTTAAAATCAACACTATTATTTACTACCCCAAAATTTATTCATGGCAAATTATTTCAAAAGGACTTATTTAGAGTTTGAAATATGATCAGATATAGCCATGAAAATGAAAAGGTGGTGTCAAAGGGGAAAATGAGGTCAATAATCACTTTTCAACAAAAGTAGCTAAAATGATGCTGGAAATAATTAAGAGGAAGCAACACAGAAAATGAAATGTATTATATGACCCACCCATGGGCAAGACAAAAAGATGCTGTATTCAGAAAAAAATTAATGTGATTAAAAGGCACAATAGTCAACTTCTAAGGAGCACACAAAGTGAATTTATAAGTAAGAAAAGGAAATCCTTGGAGGGACCCATGAAATGAGGGTAAAATGTAAATTCTTCTCAAAGTTGTTGTCTATTTATTGCTAATCAGAGAGTGATGACTTGATACAGCATTCAAGGACAGTGAATTTAACAAAGGGGAGAAACAACAGAATTGTAGACTTGAGTGGACATGAATCTCTGTCCCTCGATCAGTAAGTTTTACATGTTCAAAACTTACTTTTTTGCTTTTCACTTCCCAACCAAATGCAAGCCTGCTTCCCCCATTGGGTCCCCGAGATAAAAACAAAACAAAACAAAACCCTGTTTTTCTGTCACCTGAACTACAAATACCCCTGCATGCCTCCTTTTTACTGTTAGCCACACTCATTCAGGGATCTGGTTCTGTCATTTTCACCCCATCAATGCAGTGTGTGGTAAAGGTAGGTTTATATTTGTTTCCATAGACAATAACACAATAATCTAATCTAATAAAAGAGTAATATGCAAATTGACCCTCACTCCATTACACCCACAAGCCACATCCACAAGCCATGCCCACCAAGCAATCAGGAGCAAATATGCAAATTAACTCAACTAAGATGGTGGGGGCCACAGAGCTGGAGCTGCCCCGGGCAATGGAGGAAGCCAGGGCCTTGTGGGCCCTGACCTCTACTCAAGGCTACAAAGTTTCAATTATAGAAGATAAACAAAACCCAGATACCTGCCAGGCTGGGACCTTGGGTTGCCAGGGGAAACCCAGACTTTGAGCAGGGGGGGCGAGGAAGGGGGACCAAGGCAACAAAGTTTCAATTATAGAAGTTAAATAAATTTCAGATAGGCACTTCCAGCCAGGCACTCCAGTAGGGATCCGAACCTTGAAGGGGCTGTGGGCAGCCTGAAATATCCATCAGCTCCTCACCCAGGCTGGCCAGGCACACCAGCAGGTGGACATCTCCCGAGGGGTCCCAGACTGTGAGAGGGCACAGGCCTGGCTGAGGGACCCCCTGAGTGCACAAATTTTTGTGCACTGGGTCTCTAGTTAATAAATAATAATACAAGAATAAACTCTGTCTTTTGAGTACTTACACCTATAAGCCTGTTTTTGCCCCACACTGTATATTGAGAAAAATCTATTTCCTTTTTCTATACTCACTGTCCCTGCCTCCATTAGGCCTCCTCCACCACACACACACCATTTACAAACCTGAGCTGTGAATAATCACATGAGTTCACTAAGGTAATTTAGGTCTTCATCATCTCCCACATGGACTATTGCACTTCCTGGAAATTGGTCCTCCTGTCACCTGCCCCCTCCAATTTGCTATCTTTTTCCACACCCACACCACAGCCATTCACATTTCTATGCCCTATATAACATACTCTCTCTACTCATGTGCATTAATGCCTCTCTTTTCACCTTCCATTACATGCCTCAATGCCGTCTCACTCCCTCTGTGGCACCTTCCTGGTTAGTTTCCTTTCTTCTATGCTCCTCTAGCTCTCTCTGTCTATATCTCAATGTACTTTCACCTCAAACTGTGGTCCATTGGTCTGCAGTCTCCTCAGAAATGCAGTCTCGTATGAGACGTCAGATCTACATTGTGATTACACAATGTGCACTTTAAGGAAATCCCCAGCTGATGCTTATGCACATAAACGTTTGAGCTGTGTGGCTAGAGATAGTATCAGAGGCTTTACACTGACCTCTGAGCTCCTGAAGATGAGAGCCACATACTATTATGTCATTTTGAACCCTTTACCACAGTGTCAGTATGGGCTGAGCACTTGCAGTGTGTAAATGTGTGAAAGAGAAAGTGGAAACAGATGGTTCAGGGGTCACCCAAGGGGTAATGGCAAAACCAGGACTCCCTGGACAATCACTGACATGAGACTTCCCGCCACTCATGCTGTGCCACTTACAAAACGTCTTTATTTTCCATTTCTAAACCTCAGAGATGTTGGATGATGCACATATACTCACCAGGCTATTTTAAGTGGCAAAAGGGACTCTAGAACATGACTTTTTCTCTAGACACTTACTTGGGGTTCTTTCCACTGTGTCATTTGGTCTCTACCTGTCAGAAGAACAGATGGGAAACACATTAATTGAGCTTCTGTTCTCACAATTCAAGTTTCAGAGAGCATCTACCATGATGGAAAAATATGTATTTGTATTTCTCCAGTGTGCTCTGATTCAGTGGGTTCTAGCTTACGGTCCAACAAGCCAAGCTCACTGAGCATGTTTACTTCAAGTTAAAGAAGGGGTCCTAATGGAGAAACAACAAAAAGAGGAAAGAAAAAAATTACAAATCAAAATGTAATTATCCATTTGCCCATTTGATGTTTTCTTGTCTGGCACCATAATTTGTAGTTTGTAGCATTAAGTGTATTTTTCAAATTATTCCCTTATTTATTTGAGAGAGAGAGAGAAATCATTGCTTTCCATACAAGGCATGTGCCCTGACTGGGAATCGAACCAGTGAGTTTTGGGTGCACCGGACAATACTCAATCACCTGAGCCACACCAGCTAGGGCATTAAACATATTTTTTGGTACAGTTAAAAACATATAATGGTTACAGATATATATAATGGTTACAAATGTCGATTTTGAATAAGACATATTATACTCCAAATGCCACATTCATTGGTGTATTCCCAAGTGTTCTTGAATATTTGGGAAAGGAAATAAACAGGATGTTTATATAATTGCTACCAATATGTTTTGAAATAACAGTGTTATGCTATAAGCAAACTGTTCATTCAGAAAGGCAACACTTATTTATTATATGTATAGTATGTACTAGGTTCTGTCACTGGCTCTGCCCTCAAAAATTGTGCCTTCAGGAATGTTATGGACCAATGGCGGCTAGAGCCCAAGAAGCAAGCAGTTACACTGAGGCTTATGAAGGCAGGTGCAAACACAGTACTACAGGGCATCTAGGCAGAAAGAACGCCTGGTACAAGCTTGGACAATCAGAAAAGCCTTTGCAAAGATGTCAACCATGGAGCTAAATCCCAAAGAATATATTTTAATCAGGCAAATTATGTGGGGCGGGACTTTTCAGATAGAAAAACTGCATGTGCAAAGGCCCTAATCCAAGACAATTAATAGTTACAAATAGCTGCAAATAGCTCAGCGTGGCTACAGCATGGCACTGCTGGGAGGGAATGGCATGTAGAGTGATGAGGGTTGATGCCAGCAGGACAGCCAGGGCAAGATCGTGAGGGGATGCAGCATGTCCTACAGAGTAATGTGGGTGTCACTTTAAATACTAAAATGTGATACAATTTTAGTGCTTATGACAGGCTCCACATTGTTCTGAAATTATCTCACTTAGTCTTTATAATTGGTATGAATTCTAAGTACAGTTATTATTCTTGATTTTATAGATAATGAAACTGAGGCAAACACACTAAAAGGACTTTGCCAAGGATCCCAAGTGTGGGGCATGCAGAAGGCAGCCAATCAGTGATTCTCTCTCACCATTGATGTTTCTCTCTCTCTCTCTCTCCCTCTCTTCCTCTCTGAAATCAATAAAACTATATTTAAAAAAATTATTTGCACATATACGTGTGTGTGTGTGTTGTTTTTTTCTGGGCTTTCAATTCTGTTTCATTGGTCTGTGTGTCTGTTTTCTTCCAATACCCAGCTGTTTTGTTTACTATTGCTCTCTAGTATAATTTAAAATTGGATAGTGTGATATCTCCGGCTTCATTCTTTTTTCTTTTCTTCTTCAGAATTGCTTTGGCTATTCAGAGTCTTCTATGGTTCCATACAAATCTGATGATTTGTTGTTGTTGTTGTTCTGTTTCTTTAAAAAATGACATTGGGAGATTTTTGTTATTTTTAACCTCCATCCGATTTCACAGTTAATTGCAGGGGTCAGCAAATGATAGCCACATATCCACAAAGTAAGAATGCTTTTTACATTTTTAAATGGTTGGAAAAAATAATAATAATATTTCATGACAAAAATTAAATGAAATTCAAAATTTAGTGCCTGTAAAGTTTAATTGAACATAGCCAACTGCTTGTTTGCCCGCTGTGTATGGCTGCTGTGTGCTACCATGGCAGAGACCCTGTGACCAGAAAAGCCTGAAATAATGAATATCTGGCCCTTTTTGAAAAACATTTGCCAACTTCTGATTTTGTGACTAAAATAAGTTTGATCGTATTTGACAAAGACCTTTGAACTACAGTAATATGGACGTGAAGGAAACAACCCATTTCCTATACAGATTCTCATGTTGCTTAATTACCAATCTACACAGAATCAGTGATTTTTGTGCTTTATGTGACAGTTGAACAATATAGAAAACTTATCTAAAATATTTTACTGCTTGTTTATTGACTCCTGTATACTTTTTTGCATAGTTCTTTTTAAGGGATATCATGAGGTTGGTTTGGACATGCAATGAAAAATAAAAATCCTAAAAAATCCTAAAAAGAAACACAGAATTGTGACAAATAAATAAAGGGGTCTGCATAAAATGACTGTCACTTTTACAGCACGTAAGAATGTCCCTTCACCAGTAGATGAGACCCTGAACAATGACATGTATTTCTGGAACAAGTTTACCAGGCTATATTGAACTTGGCTCCAGTATGTGAGGACGCTAAAACAGTTCCTTCAACAAATGTATTTATGTAGGTTATCAATATACTCTATAACTTCATTTAACCTTTAAAGAATGCAAAAACCTTTGTTTTTGTGTGCATATTCATAAAACATTGAAAGTAAAACAATAAATGGCACAGTGTATACATCATAGGTAAACACATGTATAAAACGTTAATGCAAGGAAGATCATGTCTATATTAACCAACAGATTTTATTAAAGTGAATTTTAGAAACAAATAAAATAAGTTATTAGAATTATTTAAGAATTAAGAAGAGATTTAAAAACTGGTATTCCAAGAAGGAATACTGTGCTCTATCATTTACACCTTTAATGTACTTATTTTGTTAAAAATATTTATTCAGCCCAGACCGCATCTATCACAGGCAGTGGTGTGGCTAAGTACATGGGCTTTGGTTGGAAAAGTCCTAGGTTCAAACCTCAGTCTCATCTCTAACTGTCAGGGTGCACTTAGGTAATATAACTAACTTAAAAATTATTTTTCCTGTATTGATTTTTTTTTAAGAAAGAGAAGGGAGAGAGATAGAGAGATAGAAATAATGATGAAAGGGAAACATCATTGATTGGCTGCCTTCTGCACACCCCTTCTGGGGACCAGAGCCCACAACCTGGACACATGCCCTAACTGAGAAACGAACCAGTGATTTGTTCCTAGGTCAATACTCTACCTCTGAGCCTCACCAGAGGGGCAACCGTTTTGTGGGGGTTTTTTGGTGGTGGTGGTGGATTTTTTTACCTTAGTTTCTCCCTCCAGAAAATAGATGTGATAATACATATGCCCATGTTATAAAGTTAGCTAACATAAATATTAATTTTGTTATGACCATTTCCCCTCCATCAGATCATTAAGCTGATCATTAGTACTGGTCTCTAAACTGTGTTTTTTTTGTTGTTGTTTTTTTGTAATTTTGGTGCAGTATGAGACAACTAAAATGTTTCAAACAACATTCTGTCACTATGAAAACTATCCACCATCTGTCTGTATTATATCTTCAACTAACCTGCAATCTTTAGTTCTGTTTGTGTGATAAAATACAACCACTGGCTGCCATGACATAGAGATTCAGTGCAGCTGGTCAAAAAGCAACTTGTAAATGCATATTCCTGCTGTGTGAAAATCCCTGTAACCATGGAGTCAGCTCCACAGCAAGACTGTGGGAGCCAGTCTGCCATAAGCTTCCCTGAATGAAACCAGCGCACCCAGTGTTCACATCCAGGGCCTCACTGAGAATTTCCCTTTAATACAGGCGTGACTCAGGTGCATAAAGAAAACCCTAGGTCTCCAGGTATGGGATGTTCATGTTGCTAGATGAGCAATCACTTCCGAATCTCTTTTCCAATCGCCTGGTTTCTCTTTCATAACCCTGTTTGGAATTTTGGATTCATTATATACTGAACTGCATAGCAAAATGTGAACATTTTGACAAATAGTCTTTTTGTCCAAAAGGCAAATGTGTTTCTCTGAATTTATAAGACTTTGCTCCATTTTAAAGTTCCATGCCATTCGCATAGGAGGACTGTGGGAGCCATTACAAATGAAATCTCTGGAGGTTCTGTCTTGATTTGATATTGACTGCCAAAGGATGGATTCAGGGGAATTCCAAGGAAGCTTAAAAAATTCCCCAATAAATACACCGTGAGAGGGGATGACAACTCTGGAGTGCCATCAACTTTTATTCTAAAGAATATATGTTATGCCCTGACCGGTTTGGCTCAGTGGATAGAGCATCAGCCTGCGGACTGAAAGGTCACAGGTTTGATTCCAGTCAAGGGCATGTACCTTGGTTGAGGGCACATCTCCAGTGGGAGGTGTGCAGGAGGCAGCTGATCGATGTTTCTCTCTCATCGATGTTTCTAACTCTCTATCCCTCTCCCTTCCTCTCTGTAAAAAATCAATAAAATATATTAAAAGAATATGTGTTATCTTTCCCAAAGGGGAGAGGTGAGATTCTGGGTTATCCTCAAATGGGTTGGATCATCCTCAGAGGTGACATTTAGGCCACTGAAAAGATGACTCATGAAATAAATTAAATGGAAAGTCCCAAAGTTTTCTCATGGAGGACTTTGGAACAAAGTCTCTCATGAAGGTTTCTGTACCAATAAACCACACTCTCATGATTCCTGAGTTTCCTATTCTCCAGACTATAGGCTATTTCCAGACAATCAAGCTGTGTTGGAGTTCAGAAAATAAAATAAGACTATGCACTAAAAAAAACAATCCGAAATTTCTGCACACAATGGAAAATTAGATGCATAATCATTACTAGTAAATTTAATCAACTTTGTTCACAAATCTTTTGTTATACCCTATATAATAAAAAGCTAATATGCAAATTGTCCCCTTGGGAGTTTGACCCCTCACTATGACAGGCACTGATCACCAGAGGACAGCGCGAAATGAAGGAAGGCCCCACTCATCAGCAGGCAGCTGGGAAAGGAAGGTCCCAATCAGCCCTGATCACTGGCTAGCCTAGGGACCCTACTTGTGAATGAATTTCATGCACTGGGCCTCCAGTATTAATATACAAATATAAAAGCAATATATTGTGAGTTTTCAAAACATATTTGGTTTACCACTGTTGGTAGGTATGTAGACTGGTGCAGCCACTGTGGAAAATGGTATGAAGTTTCCTCAAAAAATTTAAAAAGGAAATTGCCTTTTGACCCAATGATCCCATTTTGGGACTATATCCTAAGAATTCTGAAATACCAATCAGAAAAAAATATCTGCATCCTTATGTTTTAGCAGCATTATTTACAACATCTGGAAACAGCCCAAGTGCCCATAAGCAAATGAGTAGATTAAAAAAAGCTATAGTACATTTATGCAATGGAATACTACACAACTATAAAACAGAAGGAACTCTGACCTTTTGAGACAACATAGAAAGACCTGGAGAATATTATACTAAGTGAAATAAGCCAGTTAGAGAAAGACAAATACCATACGACCACACTAATATGTGGCATCTAATGAAGAAAATAAACTGATGAACAAAATGGAACTAAGAATATGAACACATGGAATAGACTGGCTGGAGCTTGAGGGGATAGAATGGGAGTGACTGGATAAAGGTGAAAGGATGCACCAAAGAAGATATATGCATACCTCATGGATGCAGACAGTAGTGGGGTGAGTGGATGTGGACAAAGTGGGGGGGAAGAGGGGCACCTACAATAATGTCATCCTTAAAATATTTTAATTAAAAAAACAAAAACCTCTGCTTTTTAAATTATTTTTGTTTGCTATTTTTTTGTTTCATTTGTTTTGTTTCTGAACTAGTACGCTCAGCTGGTGTGGCTCAGTGGTTGAGCGTCAACCTATGAACAAGGAGGTCATGTTCGATGCCAAGTCATGGCACACGCTCAGGTTGCTGGCTTGATCCCCAGTGTGCGCATGCAGGAGGCAGCCAGTCAATGATTCTCATTCTCTCTCATTATTGATGTTTCTGTCTCTCTTGCCGTCTCCCTTCCTCTCTTAAATCAATAAAAATGTATTTATAAATAAATAAATTAGTACAATGGGGACTGCCAAGACCTGGGCATATAGCTCCACCATGTGGATGAGCCTCTGCAAATAACACTGAAAATGGTAAAGAAGATAGTTATAATGAAACTTGGGGATCAGAGGTCAAATCCTCATTTTATATATGAGAAAATAGACCTAGAGAGGTTAAATGATGTACCCTGACCCAACACAACACCTAGACTAGATTTGGGGGGACTCTTTCTATTAAAATAGTTCTTTGAACTAATTAAATCTTCTTGTCAGTTCAACCATTCATTCGTTTTAATTATTAAATAAGCGGATTAAACATGTTCAATGGGTATTTGCTTTACTTTTGTCCATGCATAATCTAAGCCCCCTTTCTATTTGGTAGGGATTCTGTTGAGTAAATGTGGTGAGGCAAAGCCCCATTTCTTTCTAAGGAACTAGAAGGAGCATTCATCCCCTCTTCTCACCCAGAGAGCTAAGATGCTGGCATGTCACTTAGGTTTAGCCAGCAGGAAGCTTTATGCAGAAATGTTGGATCTGTAGGAAGTGACAGAATCAGGGGTAGTTAGGATTTGTTCTGGAGGCCACAGGGTGGTTAGGTCAACTCACAGAGATGGTAGGTCTTCATGCTAGCAGCCGCAACCTGAAGGATTCAGTGGTGGCACTGCTAGCGACAATGTCCTCTGCTTCCCAGTCTCTAATTCAGGCCCATCTCCTGAGCTTGGTTCTTTAGTCCATCCATGGACTATCTGAGCGAACTCGTATTCTTCCAATGTAGTCCTTTTCTGCTTAGCCTTAGTAGAAACCAGAGTCAGTTTCTGTTGTGTAAGTAAGACACTGATATAAACGGAAATTCATGCCAGTTGAGAGTTGCAGCACAGAATCGCATTGAAATTGGCAGGATTTGGGGCTTTTATCCGGCCTCGTTTAAGATAAAAGAATTTAAAATCCTACTTAATCATTTCGGGGATTCTAGTACGCAAAAATAAAACAGCTAATTAAATTATGTCCTGTGGTCACCTGGAATACAAATCCTATTAGCGTTGTGGTAATCATGCTATATGGTCATGCTCAGTCAATAGTCCTGGTCACTGAGGAAGCCCAGTTTGGTACAAGATATGTGAGTGAATTAACCTTCAGATGGGGCCAGCCCATAGTCATCAAGTCATTCTCAAGCTTTAAGACTTCTTAGCAAGGCAGCCGACTTCATAAACAGACACAAGCCATCCCCACTATGTTCTACTTGATCTTTTATTACCTGCAGAGTCTGTGATCATCCTAAATTAATTCTTTAAGCTGCTGAGTTATGGATTGATTTTTTTTTAAGTAACAAAGATAACCAGAACAGGAGCTTACACCAATTCAGTTGACAGACAGGCAGTTGGAAAGAGCAGAATTGGAGGATTGTGGAGGATGTTGGGGAAAAGTTATGTTGGGAATATGACCTCTCAAAATGAGCTCAAAATGTGAGTATATGTATCAGGAAGTTACATATTCACCACAAGGCCTCTAGTATTGATAAGGTGACCCACTCAGTGGATATAGTCAACTTCCCTTCTCAGCAATACCAGTGGATTCATGAAACCAATATTTATCATGGAGGGAATAAAGATTATGGTTTCAAAACCATGGAGTCCTCATCACAGTTGTGATGGATGCTCCATTTTCTGTTAGCAGAGATGGATCATGAGCTCTTGAAAAGCATTATATCTAGAGGAACCAAAAAGCTATTTCGTGTCAATTTGTCTGTGCATGACACCTATCATCTTTCAGGGAATTAGAAGTAAGCAGCAGAATTTTTTCCTTATCACAATAGATATTTATTCAGGTTATTTTTCTTTGTCATTATACTATCTGAAAGATTAATTGGTTGCCTTAGGCAAGGCCATGATATCTCATGCAAAACAGATTCAGTTAAAATAACTCATTTTTTAAAAAACAAACAAGGCAATGGGCTTGTTCAAGGGACTCATGGGTATTATCGCATACCCCATTACTCAGAATGAACTAGCCATTGAAGATTCAGATGAGCTTAACCCAGGTCAGCAACCCTGGATCTGTGGTACTATGCTTCAGAATAATATAGTTTATGCAAAGAAAAATTGACTACCACATGGAGTTCGGATTTCATTTGGCCAGAATCTGTAAGTCTGGAGTCCTAGGTTCAAAACTGGGAGGAATTATACTTACAAGCTCACTCTCCAATGGTTTGCTTTCTGGGTTTTTGGTTGTTTTAGAATCTGTATTCTGATAGAATAAGTACTATAAGAATAGGAATTCCAGTCCTAACCGGTTTGGCTTGGTGGCTAGAGCTTCGGCTTGCGGACTGAAAGATCCCAGGTTCAATTCCGGTCAAGGGTATGTACCTTGGTTACGGGCACATCCCCAGTAAGAGGTGTGCAGGAGGCAGCTGATCGGTGTTTCTCACGGATTTTTCTAACTCTCTAGCCCTCTCCCTTCCTCTCTGTAAAAAAATCAATAAAATTAAAAAAAAAAAAGAATAGGAATTCCAGCTAAAACTGCACCTAATCAACTTGGGTTCTTGGTATTCCTTATAAGCAGGCAAAAACAAAAGACAAAAGACTCTTACTATTATTATTGTGTTACTATGTTTGCTGGTTCTCGTTAAGGGGAACTTGGGGTTACTGCCACACTTGTGGGTCAGGAGAAAATGCCAGTACAGTGCATTTTAAGCAAGGCCACCAGCAGCTCAGATCCCTCATCTCAGTGGGTAAAGAATCAGGAAACACTGAGGGTCAAGATGAAGGCAAAAGCAAGTGTAATGGATGAGGGGAGCAACAAAATCCATTTAAGGACTCAGCTCAAGAGCAAGCCCATGGTACCCACATTCCCTTTTTGCTGAATTATGTTGCTTTGTTATTGTTGCAATTTATCTTGTTCCTTTGCAAACAAGAACTCTGAAACAGTTTTGTTATTTTTTTTACTCATTTTTCTGGAAATTGCAATAGTCTAATTTTAATTTATAGCTATTGGAATAATATAAATTTGCATCAATTTTAATTAAATTGCATTACTTAAAGGAATTATAGCTTTAGAAAGAAGTATTATATTTCAAGTAAATGGGCACATAAGAATTTTTTACAATAGAGCTTGATTTAAACATTTCATCAGGTATTGATTTAAGTTGTAGCAGGGTTCTTATTCCTAAATTTTATAGTTGTAAAGACTATGAAAAATGTTTCTGATTTTTAGAGAGTAATTTTATGATTAAAAATATTTATTTCTCATCTTCACATGAACTCTTTCCTGTGCTAACCACAAGCATAAATTTTAAGTAGTCTCCACTATGAAATTGAACTCCTTTCCTATATATTTTTTTAATTTGTATCGATTTCAGAGAGGGAGGGATGGAGAGGAGAGAGAAACATCAATGATGAGAGAGAATCATAGATCAATTGCTTTCTGCAAGCCCCATATTGGGGATCAGGTCCACAACCTGGGTATGTGCCCTGATTGGGAAACAAACCATGAGCTCTAATTCATAGGTTGACCCTCAACCATCAAGCCATCCCAGCCAGGCCTAAATATTCTTGCTAATGATTTGAATCTGGAAATAAGGCACTACTACTTTAGTATGTTAAATTAAGTAGCTTATACCCTGCTGGTGTGGCCCAATGGTCGAGTGTTGACCTATGAACCAGGAGGTCAAGATTGGATTCCCGTCAGGTCACATGCCTGGGTTGCAGGTTCAATCACCCGTGTGAGGCAAGGGGCAGGCAGCCAATCTATGATATTTCTCTCTCATTGATGTTTCTGTCTCTCTATCCTTCTCCCTTCCTCTCTCTTTAAAAATAAAATAAAATAAAATAAAATAAAATAAAATAAAATAAAATAAAATAAAATAAAATAAAATAAGTAGCTTATTATTGTGAGGGGAAAAAACTATCAAATGTTAATTCTAAGCATTTTTCATTATTGGAGAGATGATAGCTCACCATGTTATATAATATTTTAATACAATATATACATTTTTTTGAGTTTTAAAAAATGCTAACCAGCTATAGGATAGAAATAAGAATGTTGTAAAGATTAGAATTATTTGCTACAGACTAGAAAAATAAATTCCAGAAAGATATAAGGAAAATAATATAATAATTTGGGGTCATTGGAGTCTTTCAAAATAAACCGGTAGTTATGAAAGAATATTACTTCAGTGTTTATAAAGAAATTTATCACAGAAAGATGTTCAATTAAGATTCCCAAATGATTTACCACAGACATTTAAAGCATATCCAAACATTTCCACATAAATCGAGCATGATGTAAGAGTGTTACATTAAGCAACCTATCACTATTGATTCATGTAGAAATCACAGAAGTTTTCCTGATTACTCTCCTTTCGCTGGTGTTAATGTTGATATCTTTGGTATTTGCATGAGGGCCATGCTGTAAGTCAATTTTAATGTAACATTTTAAGGATTAAAGTAGAATTTGCAGATGTTTTAGTCTATGTAGACTCATATACTCTTTTAGAATTTAATTGATAAATAAGTACTATAGGATTACTGCAAGGAAAACAATGTATTTAAATAGGTCAATTTCCTATAATGGCTGTTTGTGTTTGTCAACATATGAGTTATTGTTTGTTAAAAAGTGATGCTTTTTATGGTTATCCATAAACTTAATAAAGGCAATGGTTATTTCAGAATTCCAATCTTTTTGGTTTCCTATTAATCACACAAATTATCTAGCCCTTATTTATTTATTTACTAGTGGCCTAGTGTAAGAACTTGTGCACATTGAAAGGAAATTAATTAGAAGAAAAAAATTTAATATCGCTATTTGCCCTTTCTCTATAATAGAAGTGTCAATCAAATTCACCACTGACAATGACAGATCAAAACACACACATGCGATTGGCACCAGCAAGAGCTTTATATGTGCATGCATGAGTCAACTTAGCCTTTTATACATAGAGAATAAACTTGCTTAATTAGACCTGCTTTCTGATGTAGTTAAACTTTTTCCAGCCTAGTGAAGCACCCCTACTTCTCTTTCAGATAATTGTCAGCAACACAGCAGTAAATATCAACACCAAACAGATTATTATTGCAGATCATGCAGGGAGAACAAAGGATAAAATATTTAACTGCAGCAGTGTTTGCCTATGTTCTGCACAATGAGAAAACCTGAAGTCATTTTCAAGGTCCACCATTTCTTACTTCTTTTCGATTGGGTCAAGTTTCTAAGCTTCCTAAATCTTCATTTTCCAGCTTTCTAAATCTTCATTATTTAAAAAAATAGGATTCCATTGAGTCTCCTATCTACCTACTCCAAGACTTCTGTGAGGATCATATGAGATGAGGCACGGGAAAACACTTCACAGACATTTGGCTAAAGTGTAAATGTTTGCACCTGGCTATTAAGCAAGTCGTGTCCCTGCGCTGAAGAAACTGTAAAAAAGGCTAGTCACTGCTAGGGAGAGGAAGCCAGCCATTGCTAAGTGACATCATTACCCAGATGTACATTTAGCATATTAGCCATATATATATATATATATATATATATATATATATATATATAGATATAGATGTAGATATAGATATAGATATAGATATAGATATAGATACAGATACAGATACAGATATAGATATAGATATAGATATAGATATAGATATAGATACAGATATAGATATAGATATAGATATAGATAGATATATAGATACTAGGGGCCCGGTGCACAAAAATTTGTGCACTCTGGATGGAGGGAGTCCCTCAGCCCGACCTGTGCCCTCTCACAGTCTGGGACCCCTCAGTGGATGTCTTATGATGGCCCCAGTCTGCCAGGTGCCTTTTGTGTGTGTGTGTGTCACCACTGGAGACCTGCCCCCAGCCGCATCTGAGGCTCAGAGCAGTCCTCCTGTGTGTGTCTACCTGCTGGGGACCTGCCCCCAGGCACACCGTGGAGGCTTGGAGCAGGCACCCCCTCTATGTTGATCTCTCAGACTCTTGCCCTCCCCTGCATGTTGTTCTCTTTTTTGAGCTGTGACCAGGGCTGGGTGCGGCCTGCCTCCCAAGC